>JAVCKV010563862.1:0-10680 GCA_032274145.1 Herpochondria borealis | reverse complement strand
TGGGCCGGCTCCTTTAGCCGCCAACCTACACCTACAACACTCAATTAAATCGCACGACTCATGATAATCCTTTCAGCCTGGTTCTCACCCTTCAGCCGCCCGAAATAATTGCCATCGAAGAGGACCCTCTCCCGCAATTCGACGCCCTAACGCCTAAAGAAGCCATCTCTATTTTATGGAGCGGACAAAGGCACTCGTGACAAAGGCGACCAAACGGACAGAAGCACAACAGGACAAGTACAAAAAGTACCATCACTGAATTTTCCGAAGTCTTCTTAGTATGCAGCCAGAGGACGAATTATTTATAGACACTCCGCCTTCGTTGGGGCATACCGCCTTGCAACGACTGGTTGACGAGCCAAAGGGTAAACTCCGCAAGAAAACACAAGCAGCCTACAAATTAAAAGGGAAAGGCGAGTATGTCAAAGCCATCAAGGAAAATGTTGAGGATGTGGTCTCAATAGATCGCCTTACAAAGGCACCTCCACCTTTGGACTCAACTACTTCGAGGCCCTAAAACCCACGCCCTCCGCTACCTGAACCACTACGCACGTCTCACACACCACAATCTCCGCCAGAACCGTCGTTTTAGTCTAACAAAGACAAAGACCATACCCCGCCGCAGCGAGCAGACAACAAGGGTTGTAAGTAATACACAAGGCACCAGGCCATAGAGGATAAAGACGTACCGGCTCAACCGAACGAAAAGAATGACAGAAAGCCCTAGAAGGAATACGTAGTAGACCACCTGGTCGACTTTCATGAAAATCAACAAGGCTCGTTCTACAAAGTCCGTTGATGGGACTACACAGCCTTAGAAGACACATGCGAGCCATCCATCAACATCCCGCACAACATGCGCTCCCGGCTCCATGCGGATCAGGCTAAAAAGAAAACACAACAACGCCGACGAGGACGTCAGCCTAAAAAGGGGAGGGTAAACTGACCCCAGGAATCGCGAAATTTCTGAAGGAGCATATACAGACAATAAAAATGCAAAAAATTACGAACGAATAGCAGCACGCACACACCGGCTAAAAAGAGACGCCTAACGACAGGCTTACGACGAATCACGACGAGCACGGCTTGTTCCCGGCTGGAACAGACCGGCTCGAAGAACCAAGTTGGCCCTATTAGGGCCTTATGGGCCGCGTAAAGAGTTTCAGAAAAAGCTGCCTGCGCCGCACTGGAGAAACACGCGGGAAAACCACCGAGGACATAAATTAAATAGGTACGGAACTGGCCCAAGGCCACTTCGGTCGCAAGAAGCTGAGCCTCAGAACTCGAAGCGGCCAAAAGGACAAGCTCGCGGTCCACATTAGCATGAGAAAAACAGCGCCAAAACGCTCGAACTGACCATGGAGGTCTTCAATAGTCGACCCGGCCGGGTTTCGAGTAGCCGCAGAAAGTGCTTTTTTAGACTGATGAAGCTCGTCTTGAACGGCTTGAAACTGGATATGAGCCCCGTAGCGGTCCGCCGGCTTCTCCTAAAGAGTCGTCTGCAGAGCCTATATATCACGCTCAATAGCTGCAGGGCCGAAATTTCGAAGGTAAAGCAGCTCGGAATCCTTCGAATCAATTTCCTCACGAAGGCCACGAATAAATTTGTCGCGGTCCGGCACCGTTCGCTCCGCTGCCTAACCAGCCACAGCAGCAGCAGACTTAGAAACCGCCAACTAGCTGCACCGCCGCTCCGTGTCCTGAAGCAGCCCTTCCATGGCTGCATGTTGAGGAGTCAATTCGACGATGCGGTTCTCAAAAGCTTGAAAAAGACTCTTGGTAAACGATAGACGACTATGAGACGACGCCAAGTTGGAATTCGTCTGACTAAAATTTGGAATTTCTCTGACGCAAAGACGCCGTCAAAGACTCCACGCGAGCCTCCACTTCAGTCACCCGCTCGGTACCTACAGTAGCCGCGGAATCCGCGACACGGACTGACTCTTCAGCCACAGACATCCTATCACAGAGGGCGGTCAAAATCACCACCTTTTCCAGCCCGACTTGCAAGACTTGAGTCAGAGTAGAAACAGTCTGAGAAGACTGCTAAGACAGCAAAGAAAGAAACATGAAGAAAAATCGGCGTGACCGACCCAACAGACTCCGAAAAAGGCCAGCGCGAAGGAAGAAGATAATGAAGGGGCGGGGAAGGCGTCGGAGGCTCTTACTTAGGGTCCACATAGGTCGAAGTGCCGACCGGATGGTCGGGGAGAAGACCGGCTTCGGGATTCACCCACGGGATAAGATTTATACCCCCGTCAGGGTCGAGAACAATCATGACGTGAAACTTCGCGCCATTGTGCTTCAAAGCGGACACCGCGGAGGAATATGGATTCATAACAGCAAACCACTTCTAGGATACGACCTGACTCAGGCCAGTACGCCGTTTTTGAAGCTGCAAGTTCCCGATTCCAAATACTTCTTCATTCATGAAATTTGTGACTTCGGGACACGACTGAGCCTTAAGAGTGCCTCCAACGTGACCAAGGCTCAAGAATCGGAAACGCAAAAGGGCCCGCTCTAATTATTCCTTATTAGTGCTTTTCAAAACCCGCAAGTTGGCCGCCACCGACCCAAACAGCTTCGTGTTGCCTCGATAGACAAAAAGGGTGTCGAGGATTTCAACCGGCTCTCTAGTCTCGAATTTTTAACCCGAAAAGTCTGGCTCAGCCGTCCATCCGTACTCCCGAGCCGATGGAATGCCTAGAAAGCCCATCCCCGGGTCTAAACCGCTCGTCTCCAGGACGTAGAGCGGATTTAATCCAACCAAGGTCACAACGACTTCCCGAGGAAGCCTAAATAGGCGAGTCTTGGGGCCTCCATAGTCGGGGATGTGGCGTTGATCCGGCCCCTGGCACATAAACAGGGCCTCCGCAGCCGCCTGAGCATGGTACAGAACGTATTTATGGACCCACGCGCCTACGATGACCAACTCCAATGCGTTTCGAATCGGGCTGTCAACTGCATGAGACTGATGGAGCCGGGTGAAATAGACCGTCAAGAAATGGGTCGCACCTGCAGGTATCGACAGGCTTCCCATTCGCGTGTCAAGTTGGCCGGAAGAAGCTAATACATACGGTCTCGATCACGATGGAGCATATGATGATACTACATCTGATACCAACCGTAGGCGCAGACTGAGGAGACGACCCGACCCGACTGATTGGTCCTCGGCGAAGCAGATAGCACCGGCTGCTCCTTACATAGTTCAGACTTACAGTAGTCGCGGTTGAAGAAGTACAAATGGTCGTAACTTCCGGGGAACACCCACCGAAATTAAAACGGCAGAGACCGTACGAATAGGCTGTGCTCTATTCCCACGGTAACCCACCATACATTAATGTGAAACGCGTGGGCATAAGGCACCTCCTTGCGGCATCGGATGTAATGACTATGGCAGGCGACCATCAAGTCTATCTAGCCCTGGTGACCAGCGGCCATGCGGCCGCCCGTATGCTGCCATCGCTCGATACAACACGACTGAGAAGACCCGTAACGAAAGCCTGTTTGGACACTTTATATAGATCGTAGGACCGGATGGCGAAGAAACGGCCAGAGGCGAGGTAGCGAGAAGCCGGAAAGCACAAATTTTTCGGTGGGTACGCCGCGTTGACCGGAACGCGCGGCCTCTCGGAGGCGGCCGCTCGCCGAAGGGCTTGTATGGCCATACCTTCGTACAGTCTCTCATGACTAGTGAGGCGGATGAGTTTCTCGGGACGGCATGACTTGAAGACGTGAAAAAGGCTTTCAAGACAGCAAAAAGGAATCCAGCTTATGGCTGATTATTCGCGCGACGCTCACCCCAGGGCAGCGCCCGAAGACTTTAATTGTAAAGGGACGCAAGATAGTCCCGGCTGAAAAGGCACAGTATGATGTCTCTTGACGGACGCTGAAGAGTCTGAAAACAGGGAATCGTGTCAAAACATGTGACTCAAGACTCAGGAGGAAAAATAGGAAAACCCGCTATGAGAGGATGTTTTCGCGCCTACGCAAGAACCAAAAAGTCCAATCAGTCGACGGGGCCCCAGCGATCGCGTCGGGTCCCCCAAGGCACTTTTGTAATCAAAACCTTGCGCGTCCCGCAAAAAATGACACGATGTGCCGCGTCCCCTCCGCCTCGGATCTTCCCACCTTATTCCAGTCATTAAAATTCGCCAAGTTTATATAGTCAACATCCGTTGTCCTACACGGTCGCGCCTCCCGCTAAAAAGAGGAGGGTTTAATACAGTGGCTTGACACTACTGTATCATCGGTGCACTGCTGTGGTTGGAGATTTTAGTATTCTCGGTGACTGTAGAGGCTGAAATTTCTGTACTTCAAGACATTGGTCGCTGCCGTCAGCTTCCTGTAAGCCCTTTTATTGGGAGTTATTTGTGGACCTCCTCCTAAATTTTTTTTGCTTTACAGTAGTTGATGTTTTCGATGCCAGAGTCAAATAAGCCACGGAATCGTTGAGAGGTCATCAAACCTTCCCGGATCCAGAGTTCCGTTTCAAAACAACGTCCTTTTAGTTACTAAAAGGGGGTACCGAGACAAACGCAAGCGCCCTCTTCGTTCAATCGCACGGCTCCGTCACTCACTCTGCTAGATATACGGTAGCCTCCTGTTCGGGTGAATTAAACTTACGCCTTTAAGTGATGCCATAAATGGCCCCCCTGGGTATCACACCTGAAACGGCGATAATAAACACCAATTACCGGTATAGTTAATTCAAGTGGCACCTATTTGAGCTACCATAGAATACTAGTTAATTTTAGTTATCGGGTCTGATTTTATTACTTTGTACAGGGTTTTACCAATGCCAATCGGCATTATAAGAACATCTGTTAAACTAGTTGTCCCTCAGTTCCGAGGCAGCAACATAAGGTATCAAACTCCGGCCTCGAAGTTCGTTACACCGCCTCAAGGCGACCAGACCCGGACAACAACACCGCCTCGTCACGAGTCCGTGAGCAGCACGACAGAAAAAGAAGAGGTTCGGAAATGCAACCTTTAGATGAATCCAACAGAGTTGTGGAGGAGTCTCAAATGAAGCAAATACTTTAAGCTTCATTTGCACGACTTTAAGCAGATTCATGCTTAAAGCTTAAAAAAGCTATTTGGAGTCTTAAAGTAGGGCTGGTTGCTTAAAAGAGGAAGTTCTACAGAAAACTACACAGGGTAGCATTATTAAGGGATCTCATTGTAGTGAAAAATGGATACATTATCCCGCGCGTTCGAAGTTGAAATGTTGTCAAAATTTCTAAAAAATAGAAATTGGCGGCAAATTAGCCCCTCTAATTTTCTAATATTTCCTTATTCTACCATCAACTTGCAAAATTAACCTAACTTTAAGTAAGCCTATTAATCAAAAAGGAGAAATATCTTAACAATTCCTTTACTAGACTCTCACTGCAGAGTTCAAAGGAAAAAGCGGGAAAAGTACGAGAAATTATCAACACATACAGATGACGAGCCATTGCATCTCCAATCCTAAAAATTTAACGGAAAGAATGAATGTTCGTGCAGTCAGAATAGAAATGAATGTTTAAATGTTATAATTGGAATTGTTCGTGACAAAGCGAAGAAATAGGAGATCTTCTATGGTGTTGCTATTAAACCTATTTCGCTGAGGCATTATGATGCGTTTGAAAAGTATGAATTGATTCTAGCTAGAGTAAGTGGAAAGGTTGATAGAAACCAAACGAATAGTTAACTTCTAATGTCACTGGAAAAATTCAGCAGAGCGGCACATTAAGCGAAATTCCCGAGCTCTCGTTAGAATAGTAGTCCAGCGCTGCAATGTTATCTGAACAGAGGGGTAGCGACATATTGCATCATTTTTCGCGGTATGAATCGTAACAGGGAAAATTACTTTGAAAGCAAGCGCGTTTCCTGCCACGCCATTCCATGCACTAATTCTTTAACAATACCAGGAGTCCTCGAAAGAACTCTACGGAGGACTCTACGAAAGAACTATGGAATTAATTTTGCAGCCTAGATGAAGGTACTTGTTCCTTTCTGTGTCTTTCTGAGCGATATGATTAAGCTTGCGCTTACCCAGGTGAATAAAACTGTTGCAGTCAATACATGATGATGTTGACGTCTCCAAGACTTCGGCGGTTTCCTGCAAAATAAACTTTGGCACCGGACTATTTATTAATCGGTTTAATTAACCGGTACAACCGCACGGTCTGTTAGTCTACCTACGATCTATAACTGATTCGGTGTGAAGGGAGAGGCTGAATTATAATGTCGGCTGACCTTAACTTCGGCAAAGTCCAGGTTATATAACGATGGACGTTGGGCTTCGGTGGGAGTGATTCAGTAGAGAGGAAGGAGGTAAAATATTTGTAAAGGCACTTTTCCAGTTCTACAGCCCTGTTTCTCCATTTGGAGCTGATGGGATGCAGAAGCGTTGCTCGCAGACTGCGGTAAATACTGTAGAAGCCCCGGCTGGAATTTCAGCTCGCTTCGCTCTCACAGCCAAATGAGTCTCCAACACACCTCGAAACTCACATTTTGCGGCCGTCGCTGAGTGGTGCTTGGGCCACGAGGACCAATCACTTTATAGAGGCCTGCAAAACTAAGAGCGGATGACTTCTAGCTCCTCTTACCCTTGCTGGTGCGAAAGACGCGGGCGAGTTCTGGGAAAGTTCAATCGACTTGGCGGACACTAGATGTCCGGCCTTAATTCTACGCTTGAGGGTATCAGCAACTGGCGGACCAATTTCTACAGCCAAGTTCGTCAATAGGCATCATCAACTAATCGAAACGGATTTATTCAGCCCAATCAATGGGGCTGATATGTAAAGTTACATAGAGTTGGGTCTTTATTCAGGTGTGGATATGAATGGGCACATCCGCGCGATGCTCCACCGTTCGATGCCGGCCCTTTGGGCCGATCTGCCGCATGGATGTCAGTACGTGTCTGTAAATCTCGCGCTGTCATACTCTCTTTTCATGGGCCGGCATCACACTGAACCTCCCGCATCCACCCGTTGAAACCACCCTCACAGGTGCACGTAAGCCGCTTACGCGGTATCCTCGATATGGTGCTGTAGAACTCAAAAAGTTGATACTTAACACGCCGCTTATCGGCAGGTCCTCTACAGTAAACAATATCGATAGGTACCGGATCAAGAATTATTTGGAAAGGTCCTCAATACACGCGAGCGTTCCAGTCCAAGCCACCGTTAAGACGGACTTCGGGCGAACCAAACATTCATCTTGTCCCTGTGACTGTGCAGTTTCACTCCACCAATTGGCTTCAAATACAACCCTGTCAAGGACCCGTTTCCCACTGACACGCTTTGCAAGATATTTTGCAGAAGATCTTCGCAAGCCATCTATCATGCGGATAACCGAAAATCTCTATCCGAAAAACCCAGTAAGGTGTTTGTTTTTTCTCAACTTTGTGCAAGAATACCCCTTAACAATTTCTGGTTTGTACGTGCTTCATCAAGCCACTGCCTAAGAAGCCAACTCTTTTTCTCGGCCTACCCTTTATTTTACCTCGCTGAACCTCACCCGGTCTCCCGGTACTGCCAACATTTCCCCCATTTATTACTAACAGTTCACCAGGTCTACCATCTTGAAAGACCATCCGAAATCTCGTCTTCAATCTCAATTATGTGCCTCAGGCTCCTGTGCCTCGGGTCATATTTCTGGGACTTCGGTGCTCAAGCGCCTGTCTATACCAATCTACGGCTACTCTAAAAGAGAGCTTCGAACCCCTCTGCTCCGCAGATACCTGCCTCTACCATTGTACCAGTTTGGTGTTGCTTTTCTGCGCTATCGCCCTTATTTCGCAGATTTTGCACAACAAAGTGGTATCCAGGCCTAGAAACTGACCATCCGCACAAGAAAAAGAAACGAGATGTCTAACAGCTTGCGCGGTGGGGCCGCTGAATCTTTCGCAAAAGTGGTAACCCGTAATATACTCCAATCAGAAGACGAACAGATGGCCGACGAGCTCCGCGATGATCAAGCTATCAAGAAACAAGATGTGTAAAACTGGCTGGGAAAGTTCGAGGCCAACCTCAATCCTGAAAGAGATATGAATGCAGCTGTAACTGCCTTTGCTGAAGACTTCTCGGCACTAGAAGATCTTGGCCCCTGCATCGACTCTGGGACCAAGCTGACCGAAGACCTATGCCGACGTGTGATGCTAGTCGAGCAGTAGACTACGGTAAACAATGCAGCTCTCGCGCGCGTAGAATGTAAACAGGCGGAAAAGCAGTTCAAACCAGCTTCGAAGACCTCAGTTACGTACCCGACTGTCGTTAACCAGATAATAGATGAGGACGTCAAGGAGATACGCTCCCAGGCCAACAGCTTAATCGAGCGCTAAATCGTAAGCCGTCGACAGTCGTCAGAATACAATACGTAACATGTACACTTTGCTGACACGAAGGTCAAAGACGAAGCAGTGTCTACGCAAGTGGCTGGGTTAAGCTAGCGCTCGAGGAATACCACCGACGCCAAACTGTAACTCGATACCTCTGACGATTATTTGGACCGCCAGGAACTTGGATTTTTTATTCAACGGACAAAGACGACCCCGCTCTTGTGGAACAAATATCTTTCTTCGAGAGAGAGAAAGGACCGAAGTTCGGAAATCTTACGTCCATTAAGACATATGAACCCCGCTTCGAAAGGATCCTGTACTACGGGTTCTACCGCTTCAGCAACCGCGCGCAAGCGCGCAACTCGAAAGAGACCTATAAAATCGCCATCTTCATCAAGAAAATCAACACCTCGATGGTAGATCAGAAGTTTGATGGTTCGGACTCGATAATGGTCTCCGACTTCCTGATCAGGATTTTTTCGGAATGCCATTAACTCTCCATGTCTGAAGCCCAGGGCCCCGTAGTTATCCCGTACTAACTGAACTGGAATGTAAAGAAGATGTACTGAACCGTCTCGAATCGGTTTCAATACAGCAGGTATCACCAGCTTGTTTGATTCCATCCAGTGGTTCCTGCTCATATACGCCAACTCGGCCGCGATCTGCAGAACCGTGCAAGATTTCCGAAATGTCAGGAAGAAGCTCAACTCAGACGAGCCTACATACGGAGAAAGTGTCCGTGTAGCGGCATACCGCTGTGGAAACGTCTTTAGAAATGCTGAGAAGATCAAAATCTTCACAGACGGTATGTCTCCAATCATCCGGGCTCTGGTGGCTCACTTTCGTGAGACGTCTAGCTGGAAGCTACATTTATAGCAGCTTGTGGTTCACGCCAGAGACGAAGGCGAAGCGTACAGAGCTAGCCGTCCTAGCCACACAAGCTCTAATGGGCATAATACCCAAAATATTTTACAAGCTTGCACTTTGAAAGGGAATCTTCTCAACATTCAGCCGGTTACCCGGACATGGTAGGAATGTTGCCAGACTGGTCGGGCTCCCTCAAATCATACGGAATTTCTTCGACGTTTGAGGAAGTCTCGGACAACCTGCTATACGGCGAACGCACTTTCAGTGCTCTGCCCATTCCTTGTGCTGGCGTGTTCACCCGTAATGGTTTTACAGGCTGGAAACCCGCCCTATCGTGTCTTGCGAGCGGTTCAAAAGCCTCATCTGCTTCGTCTGCTACGAGGTGGGACATGTTTCGTCTCAATGCACCTACCCCCTCCGCGATAAAGCATGCGTGAAGCGCAGCTTCGAGGCCGTGAACAGGGAGGAAAAAGAGGTGGTCACGAAAAGGAACTACGAACAGGAAGTTGCATTCCTGAAACCGGTGCCAGAACTGTTAGTATAAGTACATTTAACTATTCCTCTCCCAGATAAGCCAGCGCATGTGTCTACGTGATTTCAAGCGTAACAACAAGCACACAGCCGCAGGTGGCCGCACGGGGACGGCAACCTTATCTCTAGGAGGAAACAAAGTATCCAAAAATCCCGCAAGCAATAGTACTGTGGACGCCTCATTTAAAGAGGACGAGTCGAAAAACTAGTCAGGGTTCCACTAATGAGGATACATGTTTTGTAATTTTATTAAGGGAGACACCCTGTAATATCCTTTCCAGTTCCCAGGATTTTAAATCGTTTTATTTTCAGCGCCCATGGAACCAGGTCCGTATTAAGCGGTTTCCTATCGCCTTCTTCCCTACAGCAGCGAATCTACAAGGTCTACGCAGAATTCTGTTTGAAAGACTCGGCGGAGAGTGGAATTCTGGCGGTCCTGGATACAGGCGCTGGTCCAAATGTCATTCGACAATGCACCCTCCCCGCTGACGCGGTCATTCCGAAGAAACCTTGTGGAGCAATTTGCGAGGCGAACAATAAGCCGCTGGAAGCAGCCGGGTTTATAACCCTTTCTGTACGCGTGGGAGCGCAGATGGCTCTAAAAATGTTCATCGTCTGCAAATCACTCGCGGTAAGTTTCATCTTAGTTCTCAGTTCTGCGGAAGCCATATGGAAGCTCCTTCTCTGCGAAAGAGATAGGTCGTTCTGGACAGTGGATCGTCAGTTCAAATTTTCAGAAACCCCACGGCTACGCGAAGGAGCTCGAATGCGCTTTCGAAAGCAATGGAAGTCTCGAAGTAACAAGACAAAGGCGAATAAACACATCTTGGTAAGTCGGTTATTAAAGCAGAAGCCCAGAGCCCATGCTTGGGTCTTGCCGTGGAAACGGGACTGTTTTCATCGGACAAGGCGAGAACCTGCACGAGAGATGGGGGTTGCCTCGTGGAAAACGG
>JAVCKV010563851.1:0-10680 GCA_032274145.1 Herpochondria borealis | reverse complement strand
ATCTAGTATCTAAAATCTAAAAATTAGTTAAAAGCTACCTAGAATTGAAAACTCCACACGATTTGCAAAAGAACCAATAATAATTGATTTTAAATGTAAAAGGCTTAGCATAAAAGGTACTTATTACAGAGATTACTAATATAATTTAGTTGCAATAAATATGCAAAGTAGAAAATAGGATTTGTGATAAAATTAGACTACTTTATTTGTAACAATTTGGGGTTTATTTACTCTTAGAACGTTTCTTTCGCACTATTTTACGTACTTTTAGCTTTTTAACAAAAACTTAAAAAATACATCTAAAAAAATAGGTGTAGCGCTACCTACTTTACAATAAAAAATTCCATACGAATAAGTGTTCTTGTAAATAGAATCCTTACATCCATAGAGGACTTAAACATATTTTCAGATCGTGAACTTTCAACACCAACAGCAATCCTACCATATCAGTCGTTCTTCTTCAGAAGGCAATCGTTCTCTAAAAGCTTGGAGTGCTGCTGATGAGCACTTAATAAAGCACTTAGAGGGCATTCTATTAGAAAACAAAAAATTAATTCTTCTCAATGATCGATTTGGTTTTTTAACTTGTTTGATGCATGCCCAGCAGCCGATCAGTATTCAAACCAATAAATCAGAAGAAAAAGCCACACAGCAAAACCTACTCAACAATCAATTAGAGCCAGCTAATGTTTCTTTTTGTACACCACTTACCCTTCCTAAACAAAAACTAGATCTAGGTCTTCTAAAAATACCGAAATCACTAGAGCTTTTTCGTCTATATTTGTACATATTATCTATAAACTGGAAAGAGGATGCTGTTTTGTTCTGTGGTTTTATGACAAAATACTTTAGTCCACAGATTATAAAAATAGCAGAGGAATTTTTTGACTCCGTAGAGCAAAGTCTAGCTTGGAAAAAATCTAGAGTGCTTACCTTAAAATCTCCTAAAGCCTTTAAAGACAAAAGCATTATTCATAGTATCAACTTTGAAGGGCAAGTTTTCCAACAGTATTCTGGGGTCTTTTCGGCAAAGCATATTGACTATGCCAGCCAGTTTTTAATTGAAAATTTGGTACTAGAATCTACCGATCAACGTATTTTAGACCTGGCTTCAGGTAATGGTGTATTGGCAGCAGCAGCACGTCAACAGAATCCAAATTGCGAACTACACTTATTAGACGATTCTTATTTAGCAATCGAATCCTCTAAACTAAATTTAGTAACTACCAATACTTTTTTTCATACTAATGATAATCTAGAGGCTTTTGAAGCTAATTATTTTGATTGCGTCATCTCTAATCCTCCTTTTCATTTTGAGCATGAAATTAATATCCACACTAGTCTACAGCTCTTTAAAGAAGTTCAACGATGTTTAAGCCCTGAAGGACATTTTATTTTAGTGGCTAATAAACACCTAAACTATAAAACTCATTTGAGCTTATTGTTTTCTAGCATTAGTATTGTTAATGAGAATAATAAATTTATCGTTTATGAATGTAGAAATAAAGTAGGATAAAAATACACCTAGTACTCAAAATTCAAGCTTTAAAGAGGAATCTAAGGGAGATAAGGTAAAGCATTTTCACGCCTTCATATTCCATAATTAAAATATATAAAATAAATAAAATTATTCATTTTGAATAAAAAATAAAGCATTAATTCTTGATAATGCTTTATATTATTTATTTTAAAGTCCTCCTTTTGAGTGAATTCAAATTTAATTCCCAATATATTTAATTCTACTATGGGTATATAAAATTTGACATTAATACCTTAAAAACAAATAATTGATTTACGAATGAAAGGGAAAAAAATTTTTATTGTTGAAGATGATATGATTATTCAAATGTTCATCGAACGAATCTTAGGCAATTTAGGACTAAATATCATTGGAGAAGCCCGAACAGGAGATGAAACGCTCACTTTTTTAGAAAAGCAACGACCTGATTTTATTTTAATGGATATAGGACTTGCTGGAAATAAAGATGGGATTGAAACCGCAGAAATTATCAATCAAAAATATCAGATTCCGATTATCTTCTTAACTGGAAATTCAGATAAGCCTACCCTAGCAAGAGCCAACAAAACCAATCCTATTGGCTTTATCAACAAACCCATCGACGAAGCTAGCTTAAAAAACGTGATGCAAAAATACTTCAACGATTAAGCTCCTTAAAAATTTACTGGATATTTAACTTTTTCAGGTAATCGAGCACTAACGGAAAGCCCCACGCTTGGCATAAAATTCTGTGTGGCAAAGCTATACTCAATTCTTGGCTCTATTCGCATACTCAGGTCATCACTAATATCAAAACGCATTAGGTGGGCATCTACAAAAGCATCTATAATTGTTAAACCATAAAACAGGGTCAAGCCAATTACAAATAACTCTCCACTTTCCTGAGCATTATCTCGACGAATTTTTAGATTTAAAGAATCTACACCAGGGGCCAAAGAACACTCATCGTTGGTTAGATCATTGTCATCCACCGTATGCAAATAAGCCTTTCGGTAACAAGCGTATTGCGAATAATTAACGATCGTCAAATAGCTTAATGCTCCCAAACCTCCATAAACAATGGGCAATTTCCAATAACGACGATTGTAAATTTGCCCACCTCCAGGAATCAAAGCTAAGAGCGTTGCTGTTTTTGGATTATGGTTTTTAGGGAGCGTACTAAGAAACCTTTCCCTCCGAGCTGTTTTTTTATACTGCCTTTTTCTTGCCCGACTTTCTCGTAAAAACTGGGAATCGCCAATGGTATCGATTTCTTGAATGGTTGAATCTTGTTGTGCATAAGTAAAATTATTTTGACTAATAAATAAAAATAGTACAAAAAGACAAGGCCTAAAATAAATAGGCTTTTTACAAATCACAAGTTCTAAAAGAGGAAACCCAAACATAGATACTTACTTTGTTCATTATTATTAAATAATAATCCAATACATTTGAACCATATTGAACTTACAACAAAGAAACATAAAAGTAATGATTTACCTATAAGGATTAACACTCTTTAATAGAATAAACTTAGACTTGTTAAAACATCTTTCATTTGCCAACAAGACAAAACTCAAATTAGTTCTCTAATGATCCCATACTTACACAAATATTTTCACCGCTTCTAAGGCTTTTTCTACATGTTCCTTTGCTTTCAGATCCGCTTTGTATCGAAAAGCTAATTTGCCTTTTCCATCAAAAACATAAGTAACACGTCCCGAAACTAAGCCTAGAAGTCCTTTAGGAACACCAAAAGAATTCAATACAGCACCATTTTGATCACTTAATATATCAAAAGGCAATTGATACTCCTTTGCAAATTTTTTGTGAGAGACTACATTGTTATGACTAATACCAATCACATTTACATTATATCCTTTAAAATCATCAAACCGATTTCTAAAGGAACAAGCTTGTGCCGTACAGACTCGTGTGAAATCATCTGGATAAAAATAAATGACCACAGGATGCCCAATCCAATCTTGACTATGGACTAAAGTTCCATCTTGATTCTTTAACGAAAAATCAGGTAAACTATCACCTATCTCTATTTCTTTCATGTTCTACCTTTCTTTACGTTTTATAATTATAATCGTTCTTTTTTTTACAACAATTAAACTTTCTACATGAGCTATACAGTTTATAATTTCATTTGTTCAAATCGTCTCTACATATCTGCCAATTATAATCCTTCTCCACTTACAAAAATAGAAAGGTCTACCTTTCCTGTACATATTTTTTTGTACTTTCATAGCAATTAGTTTATACAAAAAGCGTTACAAACATTTGAACTTGTCCCAAATATCTATTATGAAAAAGCTTCTACTTTTCAGCTTTATCCTCTCGACGTACGCTCTAGTAGCACAGTCTCCACCATCTGACCATTTACTTTTGAAAATGGAGGAAGCAAGTGATCAAGATCAGCACGAATTAGTCTTTACACTTTATACCCAACTGCAAGCCTTAAATCCTCCTGATAGCATTCTTCTAGAAGGGCTTTATTACCAATGCTACCATGCTGTAGAAGCTAAGAAAGTCGAACTAGCCAAGCAAAGTTACCACAGCTTACTCTCTAAAATTGCCCTATTGGATGGAAAAGCATCTCCCCTATATTCAAGCCAGTTAGAACGTTATATGATCATGCTTCACAAGGCTGGGCAACACGACAAGGCTGTTGAGTTTTATGAAAAGGAATTAGCTTCTATTAAGGACAACAAACAAGTTCTAGAGCATGCCTATATTACCTTTTCTTATGGAGGTTATTATGAAAGTATTGGGGCAATGGTTTATGCTATTCGTTATTACAAAGAAGCTCTAGAGTACGTCAAACAATCGAGTGCACAAACAGGTCGCATTCATATCCTTATATTGCATAGTTTGGCAAGAGTACTTGAAATTCAACATCGTTACGACCAAGCTGAATCGCTATACAAAGAAGCCTTACAAATGGATAAAGCAATTCTTGATGAAGAAGAACGATCTATTTTAGTCAATGATTTTGGGATGCTCTATTTTTTCACTCGCCAATATCAAAAAGCACTGCCTTATTTTGAATCTATCAAAAAATTAATTGCAGAGGAAAAAATAGACCTAGAATTCAGTACTAGTACACTTGCTAATCTAGCAGATTGTTATGCCCATTTAGGCCGATATCAAGAAGCCGAAGCCTTATATATTTATGTTGAAAAATTTGAACGCACTATTTTGGGTGAATCCCATTACTCCTATCCAACTACTATTTCTAGAATGGGAGATCTTTATGCCTTTCAACAACGCAATGAAAAAGCTAAAACCTTTCATTTACGAGCCATAGAATTAGCAAAAGAATACCTTTTGCCTCAAGATCTTTATTTGTTTTATAACATGGAGCAAGCTTATTTGTTTTTCGAAAAAACAACCGATTGGCAACAGGTTCAGAGCATTGCTTTGGATTGTTTTGAGCGCAATTGTATGGATGCTATTCCCGCTTCTGGTTTGCTCAAAAACATACAAAAAATTGCTAAAAAACACACCTTTGCCACGATGCCTTATGCTCTAAAGTCGCTTAAGATTGCTAGTAAAAGTTATTGGGAACAATATAAAATAGATAAAGACAAAATCAAGCTTCAACAAGCATACGAACTACAGTTGGCTACCCGTACCTTATTGAATCGACTTAAAAATTCCTTTTCAACAGAATGGGACAAACTAGAATTACTTGCCACCACTCAAGAAATTTCTGAATTGGGTATTTTAATTTCCCAAGAGCTCTATGAAAAAACAAATGATCTAAAGTATCAAAATAGTGCTTTTGAATTTTTGGAAAACAATAAGTATGTTTTACTTCAAGAGGCACTTCAAAGTAAAGAGGCAAACATCTTTGGAGATGTGCCCCAACAAATTATACAAAAGGAAGAATCTCTAAATCAAGCTTTTTTAATCGCCAGAACAAATAAGATTGCAGCAGATTCTGATTCCAAACAAAAAGCTATTGAAGAATACAATCGTGTTCTAAGTGAAATTGATCAATTTAAAGCAAACTTACAAACCCAATACCCTACTTATTATCAGTATAAATATGCAATTGAGCGTACTTCTATCTCAATGGTGCAAAGTCAGCTCCAAGCCTCTACCTTTTTAATTGAATATTTCATTGGAAAAGAGCAGGTTTATCTTTATGCAATCAGCTCTAAAGAAGTCCATTATAAGGTGCTCCCCATCTCAAACAGCAAAATTCAAACACAAGTTCGAGGACTTAGAAAAGTGCTTTCTAATTATCAATATATTCTAAAAAACAAAAATATTGCGACCCAGCAATATCAAGAACTAGCTTATTGGTTTTATCAAGAATTAGTCCTTCCTGCCCTTGAATCTATCCAAGAAGAAAAGCATTTAATTATCATTCCTGATGGCTTACTAGGGCATCTTCCTTTTGAGGCTTTTCTAACTACTGCTCCTAATCAAGTTAAACAATTGCAACAATTGGACTTTCTAATCAAAACGTATAAAATCAGTTATGCTTACTCTTCCAATTTATTATTAAATCCAAGCACTCCCAAGCAACATAATCAGAGCATATTGGCTATGGGAGCCTCTTATAATCCATCTGCAACAGAATCAGCCCCCAATCGAAGCGCAGACTTATTAAAAATTCGAAAAAAGTTGATTCCTTTGGGTGGTATTACCAAAGAGCTAAATGCTCTGGAACCCATTATTCAAGGACAGTATTATTATGGGGCAGATGCCAATGAAAAAACATTTAAGCAAGAAGCCAGTCAATATGCAATTTTGCATTTGGCCATGCATGGGATTCTTAACGAAACACACCCCATCTTATCCTCTCTAGCCTTTACGGAAAATCTTGATCCTACAGAAGATAATTTTTTGCAAGCTTTTGAAATTTCTCAAATGAAACTTAATGCCGAATTGGTTGTCTTATCCGCTTGTGAAACGGGCTATGGAAAATTCAAACAAGGAGAAGGTGTTATGTCTTTGGCTCGTTCATTTATGTATGCTGGAGTTCCTTCTATGGTGGTCTCCATGTGGCAAGTAAATGATGGTAGCACCTCTATTATCATGAGCGAATTTTACAAAAATTTAGAAGAAGGAATGGACAAAGCGGAAGCCCTTCAGGAAGCTAAATTATATTACATTAAGATTGCTACAGAAATCACAGCCCACCCAGCTTTTTGGGCTCCATTTATTCAATTGGGCGATTCAACTCCAATTCAGTTGCAGCAATCAAGCAATACCTTGTTTTGGATGCTTGGAAGTATTGGAGCAGTACTCCTTTTGGTCTTCTTTTGGAGCTTAAGAAGGAACAAAGATATTGCTTAAATGAGCGTATTTTTTATCCTTCTACTTACTTTATCATAATAATCTCTAAGAGCTTCGTGAATTTTATTGATTTTTAAGTTCAATTAAGTATATTGGAGGATTGAATAGAATGACATCGTTAATGGTTCTAGGAGTATCTCATAATGCTCTTGAACAGAAAAATAAAGCATAAAACATGGGAAGAGCATTTGAATATCGCAAGGCACGCAAGATGAAGCGTTGGGGACAAATGGCAAAAGTATTTACAAAAATTGGTCGTGAAATCGCTTTAGCCGTCAAGGAAGGCGGTCCTGATGCTGATAGTAATCCAAAACTACGTTTGGCAATTCAGAACTCGAAGACAGCCAACATGCCTAAAAAAAATGTAGATGCTGCGATTCAAAGAGCATCTTCTAAAGATGCGGAGAACTTAGAAGAGATTGTTTACGAAGGCTATGGCCCTCATGGTGTTCCATTTATCGTAGAATGTTTGACGAACAATACGACTCGTACGGTTGCTAATGTTCGTTTTTATTTCTCTAAGGAGAAAGGATCTTTGGGAACAAGTGGTTCTGTAAGCTTTATGTTTGATCGCAAAGGAGAATTCATCTTTGACTTAGGCGAGCGTGATATAGATGAATTAGAACTAGAATTAATTGATGCTGGTGCAGACGAAATTGATATCTCGGAAGGCAAGGCTTATGTTTATACAGCCTACGAAGATTTTGGAACTATGCAAGTAGCTTTAGAAAAACTAGGCGTTGAAGTCGAAGAAGCTTCTCTGCAACGTTTTCCTCAAGTACTCAAAGAATTGAGTGACGCAGAAAAAGAAGATTTAGAAGGCTTAATTGAGCGTTTTGAAGACGATGAAGATGTACAAAAAGTCTTTCATGGAATGGCTTAATTGACTTTCTTTATAATAATGTTGGTTCTCTGGCAACTCAAAGAACGATAATGTTTAATCTTCATCAATAGCGACAAAGGTAAAATGCTTTGTCGCTATTTACTTTTATACCAAATCAGAATGCTCAAAGAACTCTTAGAAGAAAAAGTTGCCCTTTTTAATCAAGCTGAATTCATCGAGAACGATCCCATCAGCCTCCCACATCAATTTAGCAAACTCCAAGACATAGAGATCATTGGTTTTTGGGTGGCCATGTTGTCTTGGGGCAAACGCACGACAATTATCAATAGTGGCAAAAAATTGATTAATTTAATGGATGGTGCACCACATGATTTTATCGTCAATCACGAAGAGAAAGATCGAGAAAAGTTTCTTCCCTTTAAGCATCGTACTTTTCAGCCTTTGGACACGCTTTATTTTCTAGAATTTTTACAACATTATTATAAAAAAAATACGTCTCTGGAAACGGCCTTTAGCCAACACTTGAGCAAAGAAGACGAGACGATAGAAAATGCCTTAATTGGTTTTCACGATTTGTTTTTCTCCCTTCCAGACGCTCCACAACGCACCAAAAAACACATCGCTACGCCAAAACGAAAGTCAACTTGCAAACGCTTGTGCATGTTTTTAAGATGGATGGTTCGTCAAGACGACAAAGGAGTGGACTTTGGACTTTGGAACCAGCTCTCTCCTAGTCAATTGCTCATGCCTTTGGATGTACATGTTGACAGAATTGGTCGTCGTTACAATCTCATTCAACGCAAACAAACGGATTGGAAAACTACCTTGGAATTGACCCAGAATTTGCGGACATTTGATGCGGAAGATCCTGTCAAATATGATTTTGCCTTGTTTGGAATTGGCGTTTTGGAGAAAGATACTTTTGGATAGGGTTTAAATAGTATTTGTAAAATGACAAAACACAATCTTGTTACTAGGGCACTTTTGGGAGTTGCTTTAGGCGATGCATTAGGAGTGCCTGTAGAACTTGTTTCAAGAGCCTATCTAAAAGCAAATCCAATCCAAGATATGACTGGTTTTGGTACGCACCATCAACCTAAAGGTACTTGGTCTGACGATAGTTCTTTAACTTTTTGTCTTGCAGAAAGTCTCTGTAAGGGGTA
Organism: Herpochondria borealis; assembly: GCA_032274145.1. Classification (NCBI taxonomy): domain Eukaryota; phylum Rhodophyta; class Florideophyceae; order Ceramiales; family Ceramiaceae; genus Herpochondria; species Herpochondria borealis. The sequence goes on along the minus strand of JAVCKV010563851.1, from coordinate 1,856 downwards.
TGACTTAGGTGATATTGCTCGCTTGTCTGTCAACTGGCTACAACAAGCTTATTGGACGCCACACGAGGAGGTTTTTGATGTTGGAAGAGTTACATCCAAAGCCATTCACAACATTATTGAAGGCATTTCGCCCTTAAATAGTGGAGGAACCTCAGAAATGGATAATGGAAATGGTGCATTGATGCGAATTATTCCACTTGCTTTTTATCTCAAAGATTTTGAAATTGATTATCGGTTTGAAATTATTAAACAAGTGACGGCTACTACTCATGCACATTTGCGATCGGTACTTTGTTCTTTTATTTATATTGAAATTTGTATTCAAGTTTTACTAGGGGAAGGCAAAAGGGAGGCTTATTATGAAGCCGTTTATGAAGTCAACAACTTTTGTAAAGGCAAAGAAGATTTAGAACGAGAATGTGTCCATTTAAAAAGAGTTTTAGATTATCTACTGGAAGACATTCCTGAAGATAAAATATACAGCAGTGGTTATGTTGTACATTCCTTAGAAGCTGCCATTTGGTGTTGGCTAACAGAAGACTCTTTCTCTAAAGCTGTTCTAAGAGCCGTAAATTTAGGCGATGATGCTGATACAACTGCGGCTATTACGGGTGGTCTAGCTGGACTTAGCAGCAAGGAGCCACTTCCTTCCAATTGGTTAAAGGTCTTAGTAAAACAAGACGAAATTATAAACCTAGGGAATCAATTATATCAAACCTATTTCTAGCCTTCTACCTCCAAAGAATCCCCCTTTACCAAAACACTTTCTAGTTTCAAATCCAAACGACGAGCAGCAGCTAAAGTATCTACTTCTGGCAATGCAAAACGATCCTTTGTCTTTTTTGAAACAGGGACTTGAAAAGGAATCGTCACTTGCTGAAAGGTATAGGTAGCACTTTCTAGCTCCATAACTCCAATAAAAGGGAGGTCTAATGCAATCTGGTGAAAAGCAGTGGTTGTTTTAGTGGTAGAATCTGTTGTAATGGCAAAATCTTGTGCTTGAATGGATGCTGCGATAAACAAAGAGGTGATTAGTATAGTTAAGAATTTCATTAGTAGGTGTTGTGTAAGCATTTACAATACCTTCTCTATTGAAAATTTCATACCAAAGTTATTTTCACTACTTCACAAACAAATATAAGCTCTTAAAAGACTTGATTTTTAAACTAAAGATTTAATAAAAAAGCTCTTAATTTTTCGGTAGCCCTTCCTCGATGACTAATTTTGCCTTTTTCTTGAGAAGACATTTGAGCAAAGGTTTGCTCACTTTCTGTGGGTTTAAAAATTGGGTCGTACCCAAAGCCACCTGTTCCTTGACGTTCTTTTAAAATTTCGCCTTCTACAATTCCTTCAAAGGTGTATTCCTTACCGTCCAAAATCAAAGCAATAACCGTTTTAAATTGAGCCGCTCTGCTTTCTTTTCCTTTCAACTCTCTTAATGCCTTATTCATATTATCATTGGCATTTCTAGCAGGTCCAGCATAACGAGCAGAATAAACACCTGGCGCGCCGTCTAAAGCATGAATTTGCAAGCCAGTATCTTCGGCAAAACAATTCACTTTGTAATTCTCATAAACATAACGTGCTTTCTGAAGGGCATTGCCAACGATGGTAGGCTGCGTTTCGGGAATGTCTTCGGTACAACCAATATCCTCTAGAGATAAAAAGTCATACTGTGTTCCCATAATTTTTTGAATTTCGCTTACTTTATTTTTATTTGCCGTTGCAAACACTAATTTACTCATTACCTTTAGCAGTTTTAGAGGATAAGGAATAGTTAATAAATAAGATGAACAAGATTTGAAGCTAGATTTTTGTTTCAAATTTTGCTAAAGATGAGAAGTGTAGCGGGCTAC
>JAVCKV010563840.1:0-10681 GCA_032274145.1 Herpochondria borealis | reverse complement strand
CTGCGGATCCATTTCATTTCGCAGTTGCACAAGCTGTTTTCTTGCGGTTTTATCCACAAAGATGTGGTCAAAGGTTTCTTCGTTGCATTGGTGTTCCAGAATATTGAATCCCTCCATACGTGATGCTGTCATTGTCATCAACTCTTGCTGTAGCCCTTCAATAGTAGTTGCTTCGTCGTCACTATTATAGGCGCACATGCAATCCAAGTGCACACCAGGCCAGGGCCCAGAAATTCCTGCAACCTTACCTGCCTTCTTGGCTCCAACAACAAGTAACAAGTGAGAATAACCCAGTGGAGCTTGTTCTTCAAACAGTTGAGAAACAAGTGACCATTCCATATCCACAGTGTCGGCATTCATCAAGAAGGATTTCACGTTCCACTGTAAACCAGGAGGATAGACATCTTTGGTTGTTTCCGTCAGATCCGAAAAGGTTTTATGGCTCACTACAATACCGTCGTCCAGAGAGGGAGTACAGGGGATTCCATTGAGTATACGGAGCTGAGTTACATATTCCTCCTCTGTATCTGCCATGATTGCGACACTGAGTATGCACACCTTGGAGGAAGGAATCCGGTCCGATAGTGGTGGAGGTGTCGAGGCTAAAATAACATTGCATTCCGTTTTCGGAGATAGTGACTTGTTGCGTCTCTGCGTCAACAGAAAGTTGACAATCGAGTCAAAGTATTTGACTGGATAGAAGCGAGAGACTTGTCGAAGAATCGGTGGCAATGGATGTAGCTGAAGAGTAAAGGATGTCACAACTCCTGGAAAGGCAGACCCTGCACCTCGAGCCATCCACATCCAATCATCATCATCACTCGTCACGTTCACAATCTCGCCTGCTGCCGTAACGACTTCAAGACCAACGATACTATCGGCAGAATATCCATAATAATCTGTAAACCATCCAGCACCACCACCGAGTAGAAATCCTCCCACTGGAACACCACAACAGTGACCAGTTGGGAAACAGAGATTGTGTTCTGCCAGCTCCTCGTTCAAGCGTTGCCCCAAGACACAGGGACCGACTCGTACCTTGTTGGTCTCGAGATTTATATCTTGAATATCATCAAATTGATTCATGTCAATCAAGATCGTGTCTTGTTGCAAGGAACAGGCAAACCAGTTGTGACCACCAGATCGAACAGTAACTTGCAGATTCTCTCGAGAAGCATACTTGATGCACTTTTGAACATCCTCCACGGAGGCAACTTGAGCAATGATCGCGGGAAAGGCGTTGGGTCGGGATACGACCGGAAAGGAACCTTGGAGGCGAACTTGTTCGTAAGCCTCCGAGCCTCGTTCGTACACTGTTCCATCAATTTCAAGCATCATACTGACTCTTCCCAAGAATGAAGAATCGTCCTTTGGATGTGCGATGCCTGGTACTTTAATCTATCAACTGATACCTTGATAGTTCGAGATGTTTGATCAGAGGAGACTTCACTCGTCAGTTCTTTGATGTTCAGAGAGGCGTGGTTGAGAGGAGTGGAGCCACTGCAACTCCAAACTGATCATTGTGTCACAGGAAGGTTTTGTTCTTTGAAACTGCAACTCGCTTTTAGATACAGTACTTTCTCGTCATGGTAACCGTATGACATTTTGCCAGGGACACCTTGTATCTTCAAAACTTACTTGCCGGGTGTCCCTGTTTTGTCTATTGCGCAAAAGCTACCCACCTGTTTGCAGTCTTGGTGGACAAGGGCAACGTCGCTAATACAACCCCGCTGGCGTCTGTTCGTACTGTACAAAAGCGTTTTATTACAAGACTATGACAGAAGACAGAGCTAGCATCGCTTCCGAAGGTGCCGTGACCATGGCTTCCACAACAAACTTGCCGTCGGCAGTTGCGTTGAAGAAGAGAGCATCGGGCCTGCCTTGTGTAATATCGCCACGCGCCAAGAAAGAGCAGTATTCGGGATTGCCTCTTCCGTCCGGCATGTCATAGTTCATGGTGGCAACTTGCCCGTTCACTCGCATCGACCAACCTGGGTTGTTGTCAATCTGTGCTGCTCCCGTGAAATTGTCCCATGTAAGCTCATTGGGACATTTCCAACTTGCACAAAAGGATGTACAGACAATGACTATACCTGCTGGATCATCTACGTCACCGTAAAATTCCCTGGCATTGTCCGTTGGCAATGTCAAGGAGCGCCACCCTTGACCATTGCGAACCACAAATCGATCGGCTCGATCGATGCGTAATTTGGTGTCGGTGCAGGTCTCGCGGTCGTCTGTAGAGGCGATGAGGCTCATAGATTGACTGTGCGGTCTGCTACTGCTGTTTCTATCAACCACTGTGGCTCCTGTGATTTCTTCAACGTCAAGATGCTCCTCCATTGACAGGTTCAAGTATCTCATCTGGGACGGCAAGACAGCTGTACGACACATGGACTTGCGCCTCCAAAGTGCAGGTTCAGATCCCAACACCACGTTTGCTTGAAAGTTGCCCTTTCTCGATGGAAATTTGACGTGCGGGATTTGTGTACTGTTTTGAAACCCAGTGAATTCGTTCCGTTCGGCTTCTTGCAACTTCCGCAGGGCTTGAACCGGGTCGGTGCCGTTGTTTGTGTATTCCATATCTTGCAGTACATCAACGATTGAGTCCATCATAAACAGAGCCAAGAGATTTCCGTAAAAAGCATTTGTTCGCCAACCTGGATGCCATTTTACCATGTGACGTCGATTGGGACAAGTTTTGTCGTTGAATTTTAGGTCGCCACACGTGGGTTTGCTGCATCAGTAGACGAACAACGTTAGTATGCTGCGCAAGAAGTCATGTGATCACATACCAGCAAGGAGATGAGTTGCATTACTCACCCGGACTCTACCATACCGCCGCAGACAAAATCTCGCACAAACGGAGCCAACTCGTTCGTCTCGTTGCTCATCGCCATGTCTGGCAGGTTCTCCTTCATTTCCAACCATGCTCTAGGGTCCAGATACATTACCGGACAGGATTGGTCTTCCGCCATTTGAAGATACTCCATTCGGCCTTGCATTTCTTTCGAATTCGGTTGGTTCGCCACTCGCAATGCCAGCACAACAGGATGACTCTTGCCTAGGCGAGCTCTCATCACAAAAAAGGGCAACTTCCAATAGTCATTCAAGTCCGTCATGGCAAAGTCCCACGTCAAGACATCCACATCATTGCCGTACATGTTCTCAGTGCACAAAGCAAACTCAGGGCCCGAAAGAGCAGCACTGATACCAAAGTTGCGGGCTTCAAAGTCAATGCCAATGACAGAAAACACGTCCGTCACGAGGCGTTCCATTACTGCAGTTTGTGTTTCGTTGAATAGATTCCCATGTCCTGCAGCTACAGAGTGTCCTGCAGTGGTCCAGACAAACTTAGCGAGATGATGCGGTTCTTGTGGTTGGTGTTGTGTTGAGGTTTCGCTGGTGGTGGTAGTCGCGTTTTGTTCTTGTCGCGGTACCGGATACACAAGACTGCTTCCCTCTCGAGACACGATTCTTTGTTTAGCAACACGTGATGCCTCGTCGTTTATACAATCGCAGCTTGGATGATTCGTCGCCACTAGAACCTCTAGAATCTTCTTTCGGAGCTTGCGTTGAAACACTAGTTTCGAAAAGTCGCTCGTTTGGTTGATGGAATGAAACATGGTCCGCCCTCGACTCGTTCCGTTCGCATCTAGAAACAGTTTGTCAAAGTAAACTCCTCCATAGTCTCGTTTGATCTTTTCAATGGCTACTTCCCGTGCTTGCGTTGCCAACTCAAGCATGGTGGACGTATTGGTCCAACTCATATTCATGGGTATTGTTCGGCTTCTCGGTATACAGGAACTCGGACACGGCGATTCTTCGATGCTGCTCGACTTGACGAGTAGATGAGATGAGAACAAGCCGCGTAGGTTTTGTAAAGTTTCATCTTCCACGACGCAAAGCATCCACATGAGCACCACCAAGGCTATCGACGAGGAAGCAAACAGCCTTCTCCTCTTGTCACGATGCTTATGAGCCACAGTACAAAGATCGTCATCTTCAAGACGGCACATTATCAGCTCGGGGGTTGTTTTGTGTTTGTTGTTGTTTGTCCACGATGGCGATTGGATGGCGACAGAACCCCTACCCATCCCGCAAAGAAGTGACGACTTCTTGACAACGTGACAACGGGATCACATTGCATCAGAAGTGACCGCCGAAATGACTATGACAAAGGACATAGGCGATTTCCGGCCAAGGACAACAGCATGAGATATAATAAAGAGAACCAAAATCTATCTTTCTGTAAGTGCAATCTAAGAAAGTGGAGTACATAAGGCTAAAACTTCAAACTTTGGGGACAAGTTGGTCGCTCAGAAGGCCGCGGTCACATAAAATGAATATAATTAGACTGCTTTGGACGGAGAGATCAAACACTTTTCTGTCCATCTCACTCCAGCTGTCAATCCACTCCCCACTGCAAAAGTCCACACGTTGTTTTTAGACGATAAAAGTGACGCCTCGATCTCTGAGGGGTTAAAAGATAGCATACTTTCGTGCTTTCGTCCAAATACTGCATGTCTAAAAACAAAACGTCATCTTACGACAACTCGAGTACCATACCAGAGGAGCTACCGCCACCAACCACGCTAAATTACCAGCCGTGCTCTAACGCTGAGTCGAATTTCATACCTATCGTAACTTATGTCGGAGTACGCTCTAGCTAGTCAGGGAGTTCGTTCCGAAGAGGCTTCAAAAAGTGAGAAAAGTACTTATGTACATTGTTCAATGTTGGGGAGCTATCCGTATGCAGATTCGGTCGATTTATGAGACGCGTCTGGACAAGGCGCTAGTAGCGTCTTTCGTGCAGGTAGGTACTAGTATCGATGGAGGACTAGCTACTAGGAAAGGGTTGGTTACGAGCTATACAAGAAGCATATTCCTACATGTACCTCAAACGCATCCATAAAGCTTGCAAGCTTCTTTTCCTCCACGGCAATCAAAGAGGTCACAGCTTCATCGAACTTGTATGGAACTGACTTGGGCGGCGTCGATTAGATGTGCTCAATACTACGAGCTCGCTCAAGTGGGGGTGAGGATGGTGTATAAGTGGAACCCCATCGACTGGCTTTTCTATGTTGCCCAGATGGACTGATCCTGGGTGGTACGTGTAGTCAATCTCTACCATTGCTCTCGAGAGAGCCACGGAGTCTGATGGCTTTTTGATGATTGTTTGATGCAACGCGACCTCCACCGTCAACACTCGAAATATGTACTGTCCGTGAACAAAGTCACCTGGTGGCCTACAATTCTCGCGCGCCTGAAAAACACTCTAAACGTCTGGTAGTGGAGGTATCGGCAAGGGCTAGAGACCAGTGATCAAGAAGTAAGTTTATTTACATCTTAGTTTATGTGTCTAAGAGAACAGAAAGTCAACCAGGAACAGTAGGGTGTCGCAGCATGATGTATCAAAGATCAATCGCGTTCTCCACCAGTGTTTCAAGCATGCAGTCCTCTTCCTTGCTCATGGCAAGAGACCAAGATGGACGGTGGGGCCCGCCAGCTTGGACAGCAACAAAAACGGACCCGAGCGCCTCTCTCTTGACTCGCCTTGCTACGGCTGTTTCGTAGGTTTGTACGTGAAACTCCAACAATAGTCGAAAGCGGCGGTTTCCAACGTGCTAGTGGGCTTTTGGCGATTTTGCGCAATCACGTCGTGAGGGCCCGGTTGAAAGTTTGGGCAAAAGATGGTTGACTGAACATGATTGAAATGATGGGTTCGATCTTGTTGTTAGCTGGTGAAATTGTGATGCAACTGCTTTTCCTCCTGTTTGGCGTGACTGTATGCAATATCACCAACACCAGTGGCAAGATACAAAGTAGTCTACGACGTACGTGCACTTACAACATCGCACCTGGTTCCTGTGTCGGGAAGCTGGTCAACTTTTTGTGACGGTCCTACATAGAAAATAGAGAACCTTCTCGAAATTCTTGCGTAAGTGCTACGTAGACCCATCATCCAAGATCACATGTTTTGATGGGGTCATCGTAGTCTTACGTTGGTCACACCATGTGCGAAGTCCACGGAAGCGAGACACGCAAAACACTTACACACCTTCGAACATGCATGCAAGAAAACATAATGTACGCCATATGATACGTAGAGACTGCACTTCGTGATGGAGTCATTCGAAATGTGGGATCGGATCTGACCGTGAGGAGACTAGAAAGGGGTAAGAAAGTTGGAAAGAGACATCCAAAATATGTCCAACCTACAAGATCAGTTATGATGAAACAGATATCGATAGAGTCATTAACAGATCCAAACTTGGAACAACGAGGAACTCGGACAATAAGTGTCCACCATACATGTACTAAATATACTAGAAGCCTCAGACTTCCGTTGTGTTGATCACACCACAATGTTTTGCTGAACATTTTCCAGCATCAGTCATCATCAGAGATTGATCATTTCCACCCATGCGCAAGGGTTCTGCATCACCCAAGATAGTTAGGGATAAAGAGGCAGGTGGCGAAACCAATACCTCTGACAACATGAGTCTTTCAAGAAGTCCTAGCGCTTCTTCGATTGTCTCTGAATGCTACCCGCGCTCCTGCTTCTCTTCCTCCTTCTCGTTTCGAATTGCCCTTTTCTGCTCCCTGATATTTCTGCTCGGTCTCGGTGCTTCCATCGCCTTCATAACAATTGGTGTCAGAGGTGCAAAAGAGACGCAGAAGAGTTTGTTCGAACGTCACTCAATTCAAATCGTCAACTCGATTGATACCGCGTGGCATGCCTACGAAACCATGGGACTGTACATCCACGAGGCAGCCCGCAAACGAGATATATCGCGCCAAGACTTTCGGGAACTGTATGAATACTTGAATTCATCAGATATCTCCCTGCAAGTAATTGGGTATAACCCAAACATCACCCACAAGGAACGACCCGCGATTGAACAGGAAGCGAGGTCCTACTATGAAGAGAACCATCCGATTATTAGTAGATTCTACCGCGGCGTTACCGGTGTTCTTCCGGATAACTCGACCCCGTCTGGTATCTCGATACAACCCAGTCCGAACCGATCGTTCTACTTTCCTTCCCATTACGTGGAACCCCTCATTCCTCGGTTTCTTGGTGCCGTTGAACTGGATATGTATCAAGTGGCACAGGTGCGCCCCAGTATCAATTTGGCGCTCGCTCGTCGAGAAGCCGCTCTCAGTCGCCGTATCAAGCTGTCAGCCGAAGTGAACAAAGATGTCTTCTCGGTCGTACTGATACATCCCGGTATCCCTCTGTCGACCGAACCAAATGGGACGGCTCGTGATTTTGCTACAGTCGCAGTTCGCATTCCCGATCTGTTACAGGACGTGACTTCGAAACAAGTCGAGCAAGTGACTGTGTACATCTTTGATTCCACCATCAAGGGTCGTGAGCCCACGTTTTTGGGTGGAGCTACAGTAGTGGAGCCCGGTCGTACTGCCCAGATCGAGAATTCCACGACTCTGGAAGAAGTACGCAAGACTCCACAGTTGGAATACGAAGTCGACCTCTCGATTGCCTTAGCCCAATGGACGATTGCCGTTGTGGCAGTCGAGGGGACATATGAACCTGATATGACGTACATCATCATTGGGGGTGTCGTGATTATGGTATCGTGCCTCATGTTGATGGGGTTGCTGTGGTCTCAGATGCACAAGCAAGCATCACTGGCCAAACTAGAAGCCAGCGTCCAACGCGAAAAGGCTGAGGAGGCACGCAAATCGGCAAGGTCGGAACGAGAGCTGAATGAATTCATTGCGCATGGTACGAACAGAGTATACTGGTTTGCATGTGGTGGTTGTCAACGGCTCGTTTTCTCACAACTTCCATCTTCTATGACAGAGGTTCGCAACCCCTTGTCGGCCGCCATGTCTGCTTCCAGCTTTGTATCGACGACTTTGACCGATGACATGAAACCACTGCTTGTTGCCCAACAACACGAAGCAAGCGATGGGGGATCAACGACACCACAACAGGCTATATCCTACGAGAAGAAGAAGATTGAATCTGCAGTTGATGATTGTCAGATCGTAACATCGTCTCTCCAATTCATCAACGACCTACTGCGCAACATGCTGGACCTACAACGCGTCCTGAGCAATCAACTAGAAGTGAATATGCAACCTACCGCACTGTTGCAAGACATTTTCATGCCAGTAGATGCTATGCTGTATCGCCGAGGAGCATCTTACAGGGTCGAAACCTTCTGTGATGAGAATATGTTGGTCTTGTCTGATCGTTTACGACTCAAACAGATTGTACTCAATGTAAGTAGCGATGGTTCTGGTATAGTAACTGATGATGCGTTGTGATGTGATATGCCCTCGCTAATGCTCGCATGATGTCCTCAGCTGGCTCGAAACTCAGCAAAGTTTGTGGAGAAAGGATACATCAGACTTCGCGCCGAAGTAGTGGATGGCTGTGTTGTCATATTGATCGAAGATTCAGGCCCGGGGATTCCTGAAGCAAAAAGAAAGCAGCTCTTTGCCAGATTCCAAGAGAGTTTAGATACACTGAGTCAAGGCACTGGTATTGGGCTTTCGCTGTGCAAGCGACTCAGTGCGTTACTGGGAGCAGAAATCAGTCTGGATGAAAGCTTCGACTCGGGGATCAGTGGCTGCCCCGGAACCAAGTTTGTCATCAAGCTACACCAACCGCCGGTCCAACTAGAAGAAGGGGACTTTGGAAGTATGGACGACGCGACAGTCGAGCTATCTCCAACCATCTCAAAAAGACCTGTCTCAGATTTTGTCCAAAATGGATCCTCTACATCCATGAGTATTATGGACGACACGCAGCCAACGACCCAGACATCCGCTGAGGAACCAGGAGAGGAACTACCATCAGGCCTTAGGGTGTTGTTTGTTGATGATGACATGGTTCTACGTAAGCTCTTTTGTCGATCGGTCAAGAAGTGCGCTCCCAGCTGGAGCGTTAAGGAGGCAGCCAGCGGCGAGTCGGCGTTGAAATTGGTAGAAGAAAGCGACGAGGACTTTGATATCATCTTCTTGGATCAGTACATGACCTCTGTAGAGAAACAGCTGTTGGGTACCGAAACGGCTGCGGCGTTAAGAGCCCGAGGCGTCGAATGTGTCATTTGCGGACTGTCGGCAAATGACAAGGGTAACGAGTTCTCTGATGCCGGTGCCGACGCCTTCATCATGAAGCCGCTTCCGTGCAAAAAGGGTGAGCTCAATGGTGAGCTTCTTCGGGTGATTAATGCAGGGGGGAAGTTGAAACGCCACGAAAGGATGGCAGCTGAAATCGTGTGAAGAATATTCCCCAAGCTCTTCTTCGAACTCATGGACTGCGTTATGCGCTTCGGCTGTCGTTACTGTATTCTTCAGTACGAGCTCTCACTCTCCTTGTGTGATTAGATCGCTTTGCGCTGATACATGATCTGATGGAGTTGATATTCGGATCCATGTCACGTGCCTCTGCCCTTAGTACTACTGTGTAGGCGTAGAGACTCTCACTATAACATTTTTAAGAAGTTCTTCGTGACCACGATTTGGGGAACAGCTCCGCATTTTGGACGCTGAAGCGGCCTAGAGGGGTGCAAAACTCTAGGGGTCTCACGTCAAATAAGAGTTGCCGCTCCCCTGAGCGGCGTCACTAGATAAACTAAACGTAAGCTGGAAAGCGTTGATTCGCGGCGGCTTGGTGTTCAATCCGAATCGTCGTGACTAAAACTAGGCTGACTCACCTCTGCATCATGCATGGCCACTACATCTGCCCTAAACCGTTCTCGAGACAGAAAAGCCGATGACGATCGCCTGGACGCCGAATCAGATGTCTCCTCCACTACTTTGCGTTGCATGTTCATCATTTCAACCTTTTTCACATTCTGGAGCAGCGAGAAAGACTGATGTATCATGTACAATCATCGGCAGCTCCTTATCCTTTTTGAACATGTTTAGGAAAGCATTATTGGTGTGTTCAGAAGTCGGATCCCAAATGTAGCTCAAGTTCAAGTACATGTGCCAGTAGGGAATGCGCGGAACCCAACCACCTGTGTCATCGAATGCCTTTTGACAACAATCTCTTTGGAAAAACTCTCCATCAAGCTCAAACGGATCGCTTGACTGTCCCTTCAAGTTGAGCACGAACTGCCCAACAATCTCTAGCGAACCGCGAATCGATTCACAGCCATTATTTTCAACAAAGATGGCTCTGTATCTTCGAACGTCTCAGATAAAAGGGTCCAAATGAAACCAAGGTAGTACATATATAGAAGCACTGACTGATGGCATTGTATGCATGCATGCATCATGTCACCCACTCGCGTTGCCTTGTTGTAACGCATTCCAAGACGGGATCCAAAAAGTCACGCAGAGGACGTTGCAGATACGAAAGGTAGCAATGGACAGACACGAAGATAATTCAACAATGAAAGGCACGCGACTTGATTGCGGTTCTATGAAATCGTTCTGCCTGGACAAATAAAGACTTGCTGACAGCGACAATTGCCGCTGCGTGCTTGTTTCGCAGAAGCATCAATTGGTCACTAACTGGCGGGTGAAGATCCAATATTCAATTGATCAGTGACAACTAGTTGCTTCGTATCATTGTTATAAATGAGTGAAGAACCAAGAAGTAGACCCTGTCCAATGGCAACGTGAGTCTTCTTGCGCGTGGCGTCAGACTCAAAAAGAGAAGCAATACGCATCCTGCTGCACCAGATTGTGGCTG
>JAVCKV010563829.1:0-10683 GCA_032274145.1 Herpochondria borealis | reverse complement strand
ACGCTCTCTCCTATGGTATTGAAGGCCACGAATTTGTCGCGGACGTCCTTGTGACGGCTGTCGAAGACATCGACGATTTATCACCGGATACATCTGGAAATGAAAACGCAGGGAAAAGTCGACATGATGAGAACCAAGCACGAAAAGAGGACATTAGACCGGAAGTGGTGGAAGGCATGCCAACAATTGAAGATTTTAAAGACGACGCGCCGACTGAGGCACGTCTTGATGAGAAGAATGATTGAAGAGATCAGATAAACTTGGAACACCTTGAGGATCCCGGCCTACGGAAGTGCATCATGAGGATGTTGGAGAAGCACGCGTCAGTGTTCGAAGGTCTTCTGGGGAAGTTCAATGCCACGGAGCATCGGATCAACCTGAAGCCTTTCACAGCTCCAGTCCGTCTGCAGTCGTACCGCGCTGGTACCGACAAACGCGAGACAATTCTGGAACAGATCGAGTACTAGCTGGCGGCAGGCGTGATTCACCCCGGCGCAGACGGAGTGGTCCAGCTAAGTGCTGCAGGCGCCAAAGAAGGACGGCACAAAGAGATTCTGTGTCGACTTAAGACGGCTGAATTCTTTCACCATTACGGACAAGTACCCCCTGACTCGCATGGATGATTGAATTGATAGTCTTGACCAGGCAAAAGTATTCACGTTGTTGGATGCGCTATGAGAGTACTGGCAGGTTCCGATTGCGGAGAGGGACAAGGACAAACGACATTCACAAGCCATATAGGCACCTACCAATATCGACAGATGCCCATTGGTTTGCGTAATTCTCCGTCCACTTCCCAGCGTGCTCTCGACATCGTACTCTCCGGAGTTCGTTGGAATATGTGCCTTTTGTGCATCGAAGACATCATCTTGTTCTCTCAAAATCACGAGGAACACCTTGGGAACATGGACCACATCCTCTCCCTGCTCGTTGAAGCCGATATCAAGCTCAAACTCAAGAAATGCTTCTTCTTCCAGAGGGAGGTGGAGTACTTGGGATTCCGCATTCTTCCGGATAAATTGAGTGCATACCCGGACGCAAAGGCCATCAAGGACGCGCGACGCGACATTCCCAGAGATCCCGACACAGATGAATAGCATATTTGGCGCGTGCAACGTCTACAGACGCTTCGTTACCGGCTTCGCGAAGGTATCCTCCCCACTGACGGACAAGCTTAAGAAGGATAGTGGCATCGATTGGGACGAACCGCCTGGACCGGAGTGAGAGAAAGTCGAAGCCTTCGAAACATTTAAGAAGGCTTTGACTAACCCTCCTGTGTTAGATCTCCCGGTTCGCGGCCGCCCCTACAGGATAGATTGCGATGCCAGTAGCTAAGCCATTGGTTTGGGTCTCCTTCCGCAGCAGGACCCGGACACGCCCACCAAGTGGGCGACGGTGAGATACTATTCGAAGAAATTGACGAAAGAGAAAAATTGTTATTCCGCGACGGAACATCCTGACGCTGCGCCAGTTTCTGGAGGGCACCGAGTTCATGGTCCGCACGGACCATGCGTTCCTCAAGCGGATGCTCACATAGAACGACCCGACCGGTCGGCTCATGTTTTGGCGACTCCGTCTCATGGAGTTCAACTATGAGATTGTCTACCGACCGTGTCTCAGGCATCAGGTGCCGGACGCGTTGTCCAGAATTCCCCGCTCCACTATTTACGAGGATGATGAGGTTGATGAGGAGATACCGACATTCCGTGAAAAAGTTGATGAGGTACATGCGATGGTCAATGCGATCAGTCGGCCGTATTGTTGGCCTCAAATGTCGGCCGATGCGGTTTAGATCGCCCGCGAGTGCATTTCGTGCGCAAAAAACCGCATCCGGTTGTTATTGAAGTTGGGCAAAATGAGACTGTTCCCGGCTGAGCATCCGTTGGAAAGTGTGGCCATCGACATCCTCGGTCCTCTTCCTAAGTCCAAGTCGGATTTCCTCTCCATCCTAGTGATCACGGATTGGTTTCCCAAGAGGACCCAAAGAGTGCCTTTGAAACGGATCAAGGCGTCGGACGTTGCCGTTTCCTTTTTTAACGAATGGGCCTCCGCTTCATGTGGATTCATGCAAATTTCGGGGGCGGGAGGTGCACAGTTTCCCGACCTCGCACCATAACGGTTTTCAAGTCCTGTGGACTCCAAAGCTATCGCTACCGTGGATCAACCGAGCGACCGTTTCACCTCCTTTCTTCTTGTCTTTTCCTTATTTTCCATAGTTTTCTACGACTTCTTTCGGATAAAAATGTGAGCGCACTTTTATGTTTTACGTCACCTTCGAACGTCTCTGCAACGACATCCAAACGGCAGCCCAACTTCCTGCGCCCAGACCGTTACAAGATTGTCCACGCTGCAGGCTGCACCCCGCACAACTCATCCGAATGCTATTTAAAACCGCCGTCTTCGCCGCTCCTCCGTCCCTTGTGGGCTTCTCCCATCAACCTCCGCCCACCCGCCTTCGACATCCAACCCCAGAAATCAGTCCTCCGCCAACCTCCAACACACCCATCTAAACCTTTCTACGTACGAAAAGAATAATGTCAGACGCGTTTAATTTTTCCTTCGACCCCATGGACTGGGAGGAAGACGACACTCGAGACTCCGTCTTGTTCGATTTCGATAATGTAGAGGAGGCCGACCCTGTCCCCGTACTGGTTTATACCTTCTTTCGCGACCACTTCCCTCAGAACTGCGACGATTGCGCGGATGTGGACGATGTTTTGAACCTCAAGAACACGTCCAGGTCTTCCTCTGTCGCAACGGCTGCGAAACCACCGGCCAAAGAAAACGAGCATGCGAATTCTTCAGACGGCAGAAGGGCTGCCCTTCCACACGCGACTATCCCTGGCAAGGAAAATGTACACCCAACTCAAAACGACACGGCTACAACGACGGCGGCCGCGGCGACCGCCGCTGCAGCGATGACGACGACGCCGACGACGCCGAGAACGCCGACACCGGCGGAATCGACCGTGACGATGCTGGCGGTCAAGCACTGCGAGGTCTGCTGCAAGAATGCACGCTTGCATGACGAGGAGTCCGTGCACGCCGGAAAGCGGGGATCCATATCGCGAGATAGTTCGGCACAGTCCAACCCGAGAAAGAGCCGACGAGTACCCACACACAAGCACAAGTCTAGATCGAGATCGATCGAGTCCGACCTCAACGTCGAGGCCGAGCTCCTGCTGGCCAATTGCGCCCGCGGCGCAGAATACCTGTCGCGCATAACTGCGAAGATGGGCAACCTCCGCGGGCGGAACGAGAGAATCGGATGCGAGTTCAAGCTGTACCGAGACGACATGGCCGAAATTATGTCGTCGCTCAAGATGCACAAAGGAATTTCGACAACGCAAATGATGGCGATTACGCGCAAGCTCGATGTGGTCTCCGGTCGGTGTAGGGATGGTATCAAGCACCTGAGCAGCGAGAAGGACATCCTCATGAAGAATCTGCGCTTGGTTGAAAAAATGATCGCGGTTGAAAAGGCCCGTCGGTATCTTTGACTTCGATTTCTTTTCTACGACTGTGTGCTGCGACAGTACAGTATGTTGATACGCACTACTTATTGATAGGCAATCGAGGGGAGAAAGTACCACTGCAGCTCTCCCGCACTCAAGATTCAACACGTCCAAACTAGACATTACGCCAGTAAATGAAACCTCAGCACTTACGTGAAGTCAGATGCTTTATAAGTCTTGATGTGGATACAGTAGTTGAACTGGGGAAAAAACCCAACACACACGAAGTTTAAAACGGAGTAGCTTTTTAGTCGCTGTTACGTCGTTACACCCCCTTACACGCATAGTCATTCAGGATAAAATGCAAGAACACGGAAAATTATCGGGAAGGCACACAAAATTAAAAAAATCTATTTACAACTTGTAATATATGAAATATGTCTTTATCTTCTTCCTACTTGTATTTCTATAAAATAAAGCATTCAAAATATGAGAAAACTCAGTTATTCCAACTAAAAAGAATAAACGGAAGAAGAAGAATACGATGAAACAGTTCGAAATTAAAAAAAGATGAAAAGAAAATACAAATGAATTAAAGTCATAGTGATGGTTTGAAAAAAGCAAAAATTAAAAGGTATAAAAATAACTTAAGGGATTGAATAATAGGTGCAATTAAACATAAAAGTACTACACTGCAAAAAATAAAAAAAGTTAAAATATCACAAAAACAAGAGCAAAGTATGAAAAATGAAAAATGAAAAATGAAAATAAAAACAATGTACCCCAAACATTAAACATTTCGCAGCTGTTAGAATATGAAAAATAAACACTTATGTGTACACCTTTTAATTGAAAAAAGGGTATTGAAAAAAATAGAAGAGAAGTAAGAAGAAAATGAAATTAAAAACTAAACAGTAGAATTAAGCTTAAAAGATCGGAGAAAATGGGGAAAAAATATGAAGAAGATCAAAAGAATTAAATAACGAAAATGCCGAATAATGTTGGAAAAATAAAAGACCAATGACGATGATTGCTGCATACCTCCCAGCAGCTTAACGCCCCACGGTAGGTAACGGCTCGAAAATCGAATGAAAAGACCGATGACGTGTTGGTAACTCTAAGTACATAGAAAAGAACATTCTCGGTTGGGATATTACGTTTATAAATAAATAACGGTAATCATTGTACTGTATGATTCTTTTAATCCAAATTTTCATTACACTATGCGAAGCCCTACTTTTGTCATTTCAGACATATTGTTTCATGTTTCTGATACGGACACACGCACACACATATGTATACATTTATAAATATATGTATACATATATATATATATATACATATATATATATAAACATATATTGCATTCGGTCCCAAGAACTGATAGTCGGTGAATTGATGTAATATTTAATTTCCCTGGACTCTTTGAAATAGTTCGTGCTTATTTCTAGTTTCATCATTCTAAACCTTTCAGATGCATATAGTTCAAACATTCGTTGAGTGTATCTAGGTATGATTAATTTTACATTTTCTCTTGGTAACAAAGCTATTGGCGTAGAAAGTTCGAGGAGGTTAGCTATGTGAAGGGAGAAAATAGCTTGTCTGGGTAAGCGACCAGATCGTCGACAAGGAAGCTGATAGAGTCCCAAATTTAAATTTCCTGCATGAAAGAAATCCAAACATCTTGAGTTCGACACCAAAACGATTGCACAGTTTCACTCAAACCTAAACATGCTTGAATTTAAGTCACGGGCATTGTTACATTGAAACATATTTCTTTGGCTTTGAATGCTGCAAGGCGGCATGCTTTCCCCCAATTGTAATGTTGAATTTATGCTAACACAAATCTAACGTCGCAACTGTCGAGCTAATGAAAGGACGGTCAGTGGTGGAACTGAAGTAAACAAACATCCTACACATGTACAGTCAACCTTCGAGTAAGGTAGCAGATGAGGTAAGGAACCCTGCTATTTAAGGAAGTCCTCTATGTAAGGAACCAAAATACGTCGACCGACTCGGTAGGCTTGAAAAATATTGAAAGTATAGACCGTTTATTCTCGCCATAAATGGAGCCCATCATCGCACTGTATGTCAGGTACGTACGCCATTTTAAGGTGCTACTCGATTTAGGTGGTACCCGAAATGGGCTGTTTCGCTTTGGCTTTGGAAAAAGCCTACAGAAAGGTACTACCCAGCCGAGCTGTCCGCTTGTTTTCAACTTTCTTTTTAAGTTGATCGGCGGGTATCACCAGGACTAGGCAATCTATCCGACTCTTACGATACCCAATGATCGGTAGACACTGACTGATTGAGAACTAGTGCACGTGTCTTCGACACAAGAATCCATTCTATTTAAGGAACTCAACTCCATCCACCAACTTGTTCCTTATATCGATGGTTGGCTGTACCTCTCTATACTTTCTCTCAACGAGAGCCAGTCTCCAGCTTATTTTACCGTCGCGTGCGAAGGCGCCACCTGCGAGAGTTTCCGCACGTCGTCTTTAGCGGGCGACGAGGGAGAGCGCCGGATGGCCTGGAAAATCTCGCGCCTTATACCCGCATCAACTGCCTGTCCTTCTCTCTACTGTTTGTACAGTAGATGACAGTACTGTTGCGCCTGCAACGTTCGGCGCTGCGATGTGGGCACTGCTGAATTCACTCATGTTCCCTTATTCTCGCGCAGTCTCTCTCCACTGCACTAAACACGCCTCTGTGTTGGACTACTGCCCCCTCGAGGGCAACCCCTTCGACAAGCACATGCAGATCGCAGCCCTGAAACGCCACATGGCAACCACGCATGTACATCAACCGTCCGCACAGACCGACATCCCACGTCATACGTCATGTGAAGGATAGGAGCGCGGCAGTGTCACCACTCAACCACAGGCAGCATCTTTTCGCCTCTTCCGCCCGCCGATCCGCTCCACCGATATTCACTCCGTCCCCGATCCCGCAACATTTCCACTCATCTACCAAGAATTGCCACCCTCGCCACCGGCGGCCCGTCAACAGCAAAGATGCGCGCTCCATCCACACTCGCCCTTTTCGCTGTCTTGGCCGTTGCAACAGCCCGCGCCGTCACACCACATCTCTCCCCCGATCGCGCCCTCCCAGCCCTGCTCGACCGTTTCCCTGACCAAGCGCCCTCTCCCGCACAGGTCTCTCCTTCGCGGCCTGTCGTGCCGCGACCTCGCCCTGTGCTCCGCCACGCGTCGGCGTCCAAACCGTCGCCCGCATCACCACGGCCCACACCTGCACGCACGCCGCCCCAGCCTGCCTCTGCATGCAAGCAGACCTGGCCAAACTAATCTGTAATGCATCATCCACCTGTGAAGAAGACGAGCGCTGCGTGCGCGAGCCGCGCGCGCATAAACTGTGTTCCCGCTGTTTTCCCGCTGTTTTCCCGCATCCCTCACAATCTCGTCAAAACAATTCTGATAGTAACACCACAGCCCTATCAACAGCATCGTGTTACTACCAGGATGATGTTGACGAGGTTGTGGGGGAGGCGGGAAAAGAGCGGGAAAATAGTTTTTGAATTAGTGCAACGGTGCAAGTGGTGACTGTACCACCGTGGTACAGCCACCACTTGCGCTAGTCCTCCAACGGTTAACGTCGCGCGAACCACCCAGGTATTGCCCCGATAACACGGGCCATAACTGTTACAAGTTTCCCCTACCAAATAGGATGGAACGGAAAGCTCGGCACGAAACGCTCGAACCGTCTGTTCCAACGCAGTAAAACCGTCTCATTTCGGCCGTTCCAACTGACGAGCTACACTTAAAGCGCATATGTCTGCATTCCTCGCCCGCATCCGAACCTCCACAGACTTCGTACCGTGTACCGCTTCATCTAAATCCATGCAAATTTCGGGGGTGGGAGGTGCACAGTTTCCCGACCTCGCACCATAACGGTTTTGAAGTGCTGTGGACTCCAAAGCTATCGCTACCGTGGATCAACCGAGCGAACGTTGCACCTCACTTCTTCTTGTCGTTTCCTTATTTTCCATGGTTTTCTACAACTTCTTTCGGATAAAAATGTGAGCGTACTTTTATGTTTTATGTCACATTCAAGCGTCTCTGCAACGACGTCCAAACGGCAGCCCAACTTCCTGCCCCCAGACCGTTACAAGATTGTACACGCTGCAGGCTGCACCCCGCATAACTCATCCGAATGCTATTTAAAACCGCCGTCTTCGCCGCTCCTCCGTCCCTTGTGAGCTTCTCCCATCAACCTCCGCCCACCCGCGTTCCTTGACATCCAAGCCCAGAAATCAGTCCTCCGCCAACCTCCGACACACCCATCTAAACCTTTCTGCGTACGAAAAGAATAATGTCAGACGCGTTTAATTTTTCCTTCGACCCCATCGACTGGGAGGAAGACGACACTCGAGACTCCGTCTTGTTCGATCTCGAAAATCCCGAGGAGGCCGACCCTGTCCCCGTACTGGTTGATACCTACTTTCGCGACCACTTCCCTCAGAACCGCGACCATCGCGTGGGTGTCGACGATCTTTCGAAGCTCAACAACACGTCCAGGTCTTCCTCTAACGCAACGGCTGCGAAACCACCGGCCAAAGAAAACGAGCATGCGCATTCTCCAGACTGCAGAAGGGCTGCCCTTCCACACGCGACTATCCCTGGCAAGGATAATGCACACCCAACCCAAAACGCCACAGCTACAACGACGGCGGCCGCGGCGACCGCCGCTGCAGCGATGAAACCGACGCCGACGACGTCGACAACGCCGACGATGCCAACAACGCCGACACCGGCGGAATCGGCCGTGACGTTGCTGGCGGTCAAGCACTGCGAGATGTGCTGCAAGAATGCACGCTTGCATGATGAGGAGTCGGTGCCCGCCGGAAAGCGGAACTCCAGATCGCGAGGTAGTTCGGTAAAGCCCAACCCGAGAAAGAGCCGACGAAGAGCCACACACAAGCACAAGTCTAGACCGAGATCGATCGAGTCCGACCTCAACGTCGAGGCCGAGCTCCTGCTGGCCGATTGTGCCCGCGGCGCAGAATACCTGTCGCGCATAACTGCGAAGATGGGCAATCTCCGCGGGCGGAACGAGAGAATCGTACGCGAGTTCAAGCTGTACCGAGACGACATGGCCGAAGCTATGTCGTCGCTCAAGATGCACAAAGGAATTTCCACAACGCGAATGATGGCGATTACGCGCAAGCTCGATGTGGTCTCCGGTCGATGTATGGATGGTATCAAGTACCTGCGCAGCGAGAAGGAAATCCTCATGAAGAATCTGCGCTTGGTTGAGAAAATGATCGCGGTTGAAAAGGCCCGCCGGTAACTTTGAATTTGCTTTCTTCTCTACGACTGTGCGCTGCGACAGTACAGTATGTTGATACGCATTACTTATTGATACGCAATCGATGGGAGGAAGTACCACTGCAGCTCTCCCGCACTCAAGATTCAACACTTCCAAAATAGACATTTCACCAGTAAATGAAACCTCAGCACTTACGTGAAGTCAGATGCTTTATAAGTCTTGATGTGGGTACAGTAGTTGAACTGGGAGGAAAACCCAACACACACGAAGTTTAAAACGAAGTAGCTCTTTAGTCGCTGTTACGTCGTGAAACCTCCCTACACGCATATTCATTTAGGATAAAATGCAAGAACACGGAAACAGTATCGGGAAGGCACATAAAATAAATGAAATCTATTTACAGCGTGTAATATATGATACATTTCTTTATCTTCTTCGTACTTGTATTTTTATAAAAAGTATTCAAAATATGAGAAAACTCAGTTATTACAACTAAATAGAATAAACGGGAAAAGAAGAATAAGACGAAACAGCCCGAAATTAAAGAAAGATAAAACAAAATACAACTAAATTAAAATCATAGTAAGCGTTTGAAAAGTGCAAAAATTAAAAATATAAAAGTAACTTAAGGGATTGAACAGTAAGTGTACTTAAACATAAAAGTACTACACTCAAAAATAAAAAAAGTTAAAAATATCAGATAAACAAAAAAACAAAGGATGAAAAATGAAATGAAAATAAAAACAATGTGCGCCAAACATTAAACATTTCGTAGCTGTTAAAATAGGAACAATCAACAGTTACGTATACACATGTTAATTGAAAACGCATATTAAATCATATATAAAAGAAGTAAGAAGAACATGAAAATAAAAATTAAACAGGCTAATCCATATTAGCCCGTCTCGTGACTCATACTCAGATACACAGTAGATGGCTTAGAACAGTGTGGTATGGAAGGCACCATAGTTACGTCTCTTTATATCGTGACTACCTCTACTACATTAGTTCTGCTCTATCTAGAGTACAGTATGTTAGGCTACACGGGTGCTCATTCCGGGTTTTAGTATATAAGCGCGTTTTTGCGTCTCATCGCGACCGTCCGAATAAATAAAACATTCTCTGGAGCTTTCCCTGCGCGAGCTGTAGCGCCGCGTCCCGGATTTACCCCGTCTCCTATGTACCCGACACCAGTGAGGGCGTCGTCCCCCGGTCCGTGACGCCTGTGAGTGCTTCTACCCAGTCCCCGTCCTTTAGCTAGAGAGTGATACAACCTCCTCTACCCTCTCTACTTGCGATTCACGAGCTGTAGCGCCGCGTCCCGCAACATATTAATCCGTCTCACAACGCGCCGTGCGTTGTGTTCTGTCTCCTTCTACCCTCGCTAGTGATAACATCGGCCCCCTTGCCCCCGGTCCTTGACACCAGTGAGCGCATCTCCCCCTCGCTCGTCCCTATTCCCCTGACGCGAGCTAATCGCTGCGTTGAATACCTTATCCCCGTCCCAGACGCCAGTGAGTGCGTCTTCAGCTTTGCACCCCCCTCTGTCGCCAGCGGACGCGACCTCCCCTCCATCTATCAGTGCTTTACCAATCCCGCCTCAGCACTAGATAGTGTGCTGTCTACCTTGCTACCTCACAGAATGCCCGGCGCTCTCTTAAGGCCTATAAAGTCAGCCAGATATACTTACAAAGTATCTCTGTTCCCGTGCATCTAGTAGGTACAGTTCAAGAAAGCCACCAGGCCCCTTTCACTGGATCAACTGCTTCCTGATCGAACTACAGTGCTCTCGTAGCACTATTCTTGTACAAATACTCCTTAGTTGGTGCGTGTGATGCTAAAATAAGGTTAGGTGCTATTTAAAAAATAATTTACTGCTTCAATGGTACATTCGGTCGCAAGAACTGATAGTCGGTGAATTGGTGTAGTATATAATTTC
>JAVCKV010563818.1:0-10683 GCA_032274145.1 Herpochondria borealis | reverse complement strand
CGCCTCAAACATTCCTTTATTTATAGTTAGATTTTACCCTTACAAATAAAATTATATTCTCCTGTACAAAACTCAAGTAAAGCAGTTTTTTGTGCGGGTTAGAAGTTGAGCTTCAGTTTTTGACACAAAACTTACTATACAGTCTACGAACCCTTTACGCCCAGTCAAGATGAATAACGCTCGCCCCCCTCGTTTTACCGCGGCTGCTGGCACGAGTATTAGCCGGGACTTAGTTGTTAGATAACGTCATTATCATTTTTATTTAACAAAAGAATTTTTCAATCGCATAAGCAATCGTCTAATCCATCGTAATATTGCTGGATCAAACTTTCGTTCATTGTCCAATATTCCTTACTGCTGGCCGAAAACTCAGCCTGGACCTTATTTCAGTTCCAGTGTGGTTGTTCATCCTCTAAGACCAACTAAAGATCGTAGGCTTGGTAAACTGCTAAAAGTACCAACAACCTAATCTTACACAGACCCATTTTTTAGCAGTTAAAGTCTAGCAAATCTTCGATTTGGTTTAATTTAACTTTTATTAACTATCTAAAGAATTTAATGCTTAAATAAGCACTTTGTTCTCAACTAAAAAGTAGAATTCTGTATGACTACTCACCCGTGCGCTACGAAAGTTAAATTCCGTAAAACTTGCATGTATAAAGCATACTACTAGCGTTCATTCTGAGCCAGGATCAAACTCAATAAATTTCAAAGAACAGAGAAAATAATTTTAATGCAAATTGGTGTGAACTCTAATCTAAATTTTCACTACAAAATAGTAATCTTACTCTTATAAAATTTTTAGTACAAAGAAAACAAGTAGTCTTTTGAAAGAATTTAAAATGATGTCATATTACATTTTATTGTATTAGTTCGTTGACCTCTAGTTTTAACAAAAGGGTTTAAATAAGATATTATATTCTTAAATATTCTTCTTTGAACACGGGGTTGTTAAAAAGAAATTGCTCTGTGTAAATTTCGAATAAACTTGTTACCATGTGGTGACTCCTAAAGGCTTTATGAGCAGTAAAAATTTAGTTCTCTAAAAAGGTTAAACCTGAGAAAACAAATTTTGTTCCAAAACCTTTTAAAATTCATAAAGTTCTCTCCGCGATAATTTTATTTTGCGTACACTGAATAGAAAATTTTCAATTTAACGTCTCCCAATATTACTAGAAAAATAAGCACTACCTAAGCGTATTCTTACAAGCTCTTGCTTATTGCAATTTGGAGCTGGTGTAGACTTTGGACAACTCCAGACGTAATAATAAATACCCCTAAAGATACCACGGCAAGCCAAGAGCTCGGATCCACTAAATGATATGAATGCGTCGTTTTTAAATATTTAAATTGCTCTCGGAACCGCAGACTACTGCAGTCAAATTGAAAATTCGTCAGTTTTAGAACTTTATTTGTCACTTTAGCAATATAATTTTTGAAAATTTTCAAATAATTCAAGAGTTACTTGCGATAATTTTATTTTGCGTACAGTGAATAAAAGATTTTCACTTGGGCCTGAACTACTTGTTGCTCCACCAATACACGTTAATGAACAAAAACAACCAAACAAGGCGAGTCATCTAGTGATGCTCTCGAAGCTGAACGTACACTTTTTGGCGTATTCAGCTTTCTCAAAATCTAATAAGTGCAATTGCAGAAAGATAAAGAGCGAAGAAAATGTGACAATAATGTAACTTGTAACAGTAAAGCTATAAAATAGAGTAGCTCATATGGAATTTACTTCTCAATAGAGTAGGGATCACCAGCAAATACAGGCTTGAAGTCAGAGTTTTTAGGGGTAGGGACCTTGCCAAGGACAGACTTAAGTTTGCCAGTGTCAAGGTTTGAAAATATTCCTTTCTCAAACTCCAAGTGGTGTTTCCGACACAGAGGAAGTTGTTTCCGGTTTAGCATAGTCAGGATAGCAGGAAGACCTTTAACTCGCTTACCTTTTCGGTCAATAACAGAGGTACTACCATCAGAGTCTACTTTACGATGAAGGCGCACAATGTGGTGTACTTCAATAGATTCGGTTTCGTTACAGCCCTCAACTGAACAACCTTGAAAGAATTCTAGGCTGTGGTTAAGTTTAAAGATTTTGCCCATCGTATTATCAAGGTCAAAATGGTCTATAGCCGAGCCGTCCGATTTCAGATTAAACTTACTTGGGTGATTGAGAATTGACGACCTACTAATTAGTGAAACCTCTTTTATACCTTGCTTATCCTTATTCACAACGATTTCGCTTCCGTAGACAGTGTAGACCCAGTTTTGGCTTTTGTTGTGTTTGTTCGCTAGCGTCAGCACGCAACTCTTACGTAGCAGCTGGGCTAAGCCTTTAACCTTAGAGAAGTTATCCGCCCCCGAAAACCAGTTAAGTAAACCATGTATGAGGTGGTTAAAATGGTGTACAATTTCGGAATCCGTGTGAAACCCTAAGCTTGAGTTGCCCATAGCTTTTTCTTTTACCGGATGAATATACCCTTTGACCCGTAATTTAGCAAAAGTAGCGCCAATTTGGGCATTAATGGATATTCGTCTCGGAGAAAATTTCGTTGAACCAAGAATGGTAAGTTCTTTAGCCAGCGATAGCAGATCTTTTTCCTCTTTGCTTAAAGTAGATGGGGACTTCATGTTAATATTAAACTTCTTTATAATCTTGTCACGTCTTTTTTTAATCTCAGGGACTAAAGATGCCTCAGCAACGCTTTCAGCCTCTTTTAAGTATTTAAGCTGTATTTCTTTAAGACTATCAGCCGTACCTTTAGATATTTCAGTGGAGTAGTCCAACCTTGCGAGAGAAGATAATTTGTCGCGTAAAATAGTGACATTAAACTCATTTAGTCGGTCCGCTTCATTGTTAAGATAGGTGATCCATCTATTTATTGCCGGGTTGCTAGATTCTTGTTTATACCAATCCGGGGAACTTGCGAGGGTAAGAATCTCCAGGAATTGTTTCCAATCCGATATAGACAGTTTTTTCATTAACAACTGACCAATGTTATGGAAAGCAAAAAAAAGAGAGAGGTGTTCTGCGCTGTTCTTACTTTTTAAGCTGATCTTCAATTCTTCTGAAATTACACTGAATTGTGAAAGTACCTTAGAATATAGTTGGTAGCTTTTAGATCTTCCTATGCGTTTGTCTACCTCTAAAAATCTTGCAATTGACTTATTTTTATTCTTCCTCGCAGCTCTAATTTGTTTGGGTAAGGTAGAGGTTTTCACTTTGAATTCGCTAAGGCGGATTTTGTGACCCAGAAAGATGACAGGATCATCATTTCTATGGACCAGGTTATCTTTCTTAACTTTTAGGTGTAAACTGCTCTTAAGAAAATTGTTAATATCCTTCCTTACTTGGACCGCATACTCCCGGCTGCCCACGACTCCTATCAAAAAGTCATCAGCATATCTCACGTATTGTATATGTCGAATATCGGTGTCGATACCTTTACGACGCCCATATTTCTTATGGTGCTCTTTGAAAACAGTTTTACGTGCTTCCAATAAAGCTTCTTTTGAACCATATTTCTTTAGAGACCTCTTAAGGTTATCCGTAGCAAAATCGCGAGAGATCTTACGATATGCTTTTTCCGCTTCTATATTACCATACGTAGCGCTTTCATGAGATTGGTGAGTATCATATGTAGTTTTTTGAATACTAGCTATCTTTTTATCAAGCTCGTGTAAATAAATGTTAAAAAGAAAAGGGCTTAAAATACTGCCTTGAGCGACACCTTTACGTTCAAATAAAAGTTTCAGTTCTAGGATAACACCCGAGTTTAGAATTTTGGATATCTCCATCCAAAAACGAACGTCACGGACTTGTTTATTGAAGAGATTTTTCAACCGTTTCCGATTGACGTTATCAAAAGCCTTACTCACATCATAATCTATGAAGAATGAAGAGTTAGTTCTCCAATGTTTTATAACGTGTAGTGCCTGGTGGGCGGACTTTTGGGGTCTAAAGCCATAACTATGAGGCGAAAAGATCGTTGGATGGATAGTATCTTTCGCTTCGTAGGTATTTTTTTTAAACTTTTTAGACTTTATAACCCTGAAATTCTTCTCGTCCTTAGAACCTTTACGCTGGTCGTATTCTTTTTTTGAGATCTTTTTCCATTGGTGAAGACCTTCAAAAATGGGCTCCACGGCATTCAGCAGTGCTCTTTCTATTACTTTAATCCTAGGATTAGCAATAGTTAGAGGTCTTCCGCCACCATCTGGCTTATCGATAAGAACCCTTCTGCGATTGGAGTACTTAAAGGAGCCATCTAGTAGTTTTTTGCTTGTTGCTTCAGACCAGTGGTTGCTTATGCCGCTAAGTGTTTCTCGGCTAGTACCAACACTCATCATGCCTTGATTACTTTTTAGCATAAACCATGCTCTCTTCAAAGATTCCACCGAGACTGCTCTCTCAAAAAGTTTTTCATCGTTTCTAAACCAGTTTAAGTCTACTTCATGTTCTTTACCATTTGTACCATTAGATAGTGAGGCCGACCCATTTTCCGATTCACCTGACAAGGTTGAAAAGTATTTTCGGGTCTCCCCTGCCACAGGAAAGTAACTGTGACTTGTGCGCATATGTAAAATACCGGGCGTGTTTCCCGCCTTAATACAGACTCTCTGATCCCTAAACCCATCTGTCACAGTATGCTTAAGCGTCTGCACGCGGCAAAGAACTGTGTTCAACTGGGAGACGATTGTCTGGTTTTGTAAGCGTATGAGATTTCTTTTCGGAGTGACGTGGCTCCTAATAAAATACCTTACTGCAGCCTTCTGCGCTGAGAGAGTAACTTGGTATATAAGGTCGAAAACTACTCGTAGGAAGCTTTCAGGCACGGAACCGAAGTATCGCACCCGTCCCTTGAGCGTGTATATAATATTTTTTATGTGAACCATTTATATTGTATACTTACCGGTAGGTTACATGTTTAACGCCCGCGCCATCCACAAAATGCCAATACCAGATTGCTGACTCAAAACCAAAATGGTGGTGGTTCGTAAAATGGTTAAAAACAATCCGAATAAAGGACACTAGTAAAGCAATAGTCCCAACGAAAACATGAAAACCATGAAATCCTGTAGCCAAATAAAAACAAGAACCGTAAATTCCGTCACTGATATTAAATGATGCTTCTACGTACTCTAATCCTTGAAGACTTGTAAATAAAGTGGCAAGTACTAGAGTAAAAAATAGAGCTAATAAAGTTTGTTTTTTTGCTCTAGCTACTATGGCATGATGAGCCCAAGTTACAGTGGCCCCGGATGTCAGTAAAAAAAAAGTATTTGTCAAAGGAATTGTGTAAGTATCCATAGGAGTTATTGCTTTTGGCGGCCAAACACCACCAATATTATACACCGGTGCAATACTCGAATGGAAAAACGCCCAAAAGAAAGCAAAAAAAAACATTATTTCTGATACAATGAATAAGATCATACCAAGCCTCAAACCTTTTTGAACAGCAACAGAATGTTGTTCTTCAAAAGTAGCTTCCCGCACAACGTCACGCCACCAAGTATACATAACATAAAAGGTTAATAAAAAACCTGATAAAAAAAGATTCCAACCTCCTACAAATTTATGCATATAAAGGACGCCTCCAGACGTAATCATAAACGCCCCCAAAGATGCCACGGCAGGCCAGGGGCTCGGATCCACTAAATGATATGAATGCGTGGTTTTTAGATATTTAAATTGTTCTTGGAACCGCAGAGTACTACAGTCAAATTGAAAATTCGTCAGTTTTAGAGCTTTATTTTCCAACCTATTCATCTACATCTTTTTTAAATCTAATTTTTGAAATTTTTCGAATAATTCAAGAATTACTTACGATTTTTTTTAACTCTTTTAGCATTATTACGAGCCCGTTGACTTCTAATTGGAAAGCTTTGTTTTTTTCGAAAGACTTCTATAAGATTTTATATTTACTAATGTACATTTATAAATTTTTACATAAAAAAAGGCTATTAGCTATTAAAAAAAATGCTCCAAAATCTGGGGAATCGTATAAGTAAAAAATAGCAGGTCATTAAAAACCCTATGGTTAAGTTACCATTTAATAACTAAAAGAATTACACAAGTTGATCCTAAAAAGTCACACTAGAAAGCTTGAACCAAAAACTTTTTCCAGCTTGTTACTATGTGTTGGCCCCTAAAGACTTTAGAAGCAGTAAGGATTTAGTTCTCTAAAAGAATTAAACTTGATAAAACAAATTTTGTTCCAAAACCTTTTAAAATTGTTAAAGTTCTTTTCGCGATAATTTTATTTTGCGTACACTGAATGAAAGATTTTTACTTCGTTGTTTTTTGTCATGGTGCAATAGAAGATTCTTGTCCAAAGGTATTATGAAACAGATCAACACCAGCTAGAGTTAAACTACCCATGTTATCGTAATTGTAAGTTTCTGGCGACATTTCTCTAAGCGTTGGGCAAGGATTTTCCTGTTCATCTAGGACTTTTTTAAGACTATTACGCATTAACCTACGACCGTGACTTGTTTCATAGTCACTTCTTTCTAAATACCCTAGAATCCTGTCAAATGAATCAATATTATGAAACTCTGTCCTATGGTCAGCAAAATTGCCCCAAGGAATGAAATCATTAAATTCTGACTCTGAAAAATGGTTTCTTAAAGGGACCTCTGAAGGATTATTTCTAATCAACGGTCTTATAATTCCCCAATGTTCCTCTTGGGTTAAGTTTACCAAAAGAGGCTGCCGAAATTTAATATATTTAGCTACTAGCATGGCGTCAGCAAAACACCACATAAAACCGGCACAAGGAGCACAAATACGGTAAATCCTGTAAGCCGCAGCAACTTGACTTGGGTCAGTCAGACCTATAAACTCTTCGAACAACGTCGAAGGATCTTCGATGACACCCGTGGCGTAGATGTCTGCCCTTGTCGTCCAAGTATCCACCCAAGCAAAGAGCTCTAGCAAAGTTAGATTCCCTGGATACGGGGGACAGTAGATGAAATTATCTATCTTTTCTCTGTGTGTTTCCTCAAAGGCAAGACAAAGAGCTTTATACTCCTCTGCAGTTTCAGTTTTAGGTATACTACAAAGATCTTTAGAAGTTATTGCTTCCGGCGGCCAAACACCTTCAATATTATGCACCGGTACAATATAAAAAATATCCCAGCTTAGTAAAATACAAATTGGTATAAGTAATGTTGTTAAAAGTATGAAAAACAAAGATATCCCGTCAATTCCCAATGTCATATTTAAATTTAAAGAAGACAACTCATCTAATTTTGTTACAAATTGAAAATAACCGAAAGACTTTTTAAAGTAAGCCCACAAAAACAAGGAACCAATAAACGGTAGACTTGAAAGGTTTAAGGCAATTAATTTTAAGAGTTTTTGTTTATTGCTGGGAACAAATAGCAATACAAAAACACCTACTAGAGGAAAAGCTAAGATACTAATTAACAAATTGTCAAACATTTATGAAAGTTCCTGGAAAATATTAATTTACCAGAAAAAATTGATTTAAACTAGTAGTAGAAAACCCGAGTGAAAGAGTTATTTAATTTCTAAAAAAAGAAATCTACAACTTGAAAAATAAAATTACAAAGAGCGAAAAAAGTGTTTTGGAGTAAAACAACACATAAAAAACTAGTAGATTTAAAAAAAAAACGCGTCACGAATAACACTGTAGAGCATCCTCTAAAGTAATAATAACTTTAACAGTGTATATCACTTCATCCACGTTATTAAAGCCTAAACGAGAATCGGCGATATGTTGACATAGTGCTATGTCAAAGTTACTCAACACGTAGTTTTCTACAGTTATACCAGTATCTATGATATGGTCCCGGTGGACTTGGTAAATAGTCTCACCGTCTGCTCCAAGCAATTCCCCAAAAATTTCTAAGAATGAATGGGCTACCTCTACTGAACTAGCCCAAATCTCTAATAACCAAAAATACTCTTTCGCTTCGAAATTTTGGACAGCCATTTGGATATAGTTATCCATATCTCTGACATTCCCTTCGAAAACGGTATCCCAAATCCGAACACTATCCTGTAATTCTCTTACCCTCTTAAGTAGACGGTAGAACTGTTCAACACTCCCGGTCACCGCTAAGGATATTTGTAGGTATTTGTACCAGATCTTCTATTTTTGCCACGTTCATAAAAACCATGGAGGAAGTAGTCCTAGGGTACAACATTAGAATAAAAATGGGTACCACTATAAAAACGCTAAAAACCCCGAAAAATCCAACGGTAACAGCTGTTGCTCCACTATATTCTGCTATTGGAGTGCCAGCGTCAATGGCAGCAAAAGACAGTGCAGTTTCCGGTTTACTTAATTTGTGAGATTTAAAAAGATATTCCTGTTCAGTTATACTTCCTACGGGACAAAGATCTATTATGTTTCCAGAAAGTTCTGATAAAAAATTTTTGTCAACATAAGTTCCAATCTCGCTGTTCGTACCTCTAGTGAAAATACCTAGATCTTCGACTCCAGCAATTTCAGAAGCGAATCTCACACATCTTGTACAGTGAATACAGCGAGTCATGACAGTTTTGACAATAGGCCCTAAATCTTTGTCAGAAACTGCCCGTTTAAATTTATAGAATCGTTTTTTCGTAAAGCCGAAAAATAAAGATTGCTCTTGTAAATCACATTCTCCACCTTGATCACATATCGGGCAATCTACTGGATGATTCAGTAATAAAAATTCAAGAACGTTTTCTCTAGCTTTTTTTAGTAACACGCTATCATAGTAAACTTTATTATTCGATAAACAAGACTTTGCATTAATTCCACAGGAAACTACAGGTTTTGGAGAGTTTTCTAGTTCAACTAAACAAGCTCGGCAATTACCTGCAATGGACAGCTCATTATGATAACAAAAATAAGGTATAGTTACTCCCTTACTTATCAAATGATTAAGTAAAGTTATTTGGTTATTCAGATTTGTCACTTGTTCTTCTTTATTTAAATTTGTTTTCATTTTTTAAGATATCATGGACTTTTATCTTTAAATTCTTCAAAAAATATAAGTTCGAAGAAAAAAATGAACTGCTAAAAAATTTTGATAAATTTAGTACTTATTCGCTAAAAACTTTACAGTTCTTGCACGTTAAGCCTATTGATGTGGTCATCTACCACATTTTAAGAAAAACTTGTTTTAAGGTTAATTTCTCACTTAAATGCGTTCAGCGATTATTTATTACGAATGTAGCTACTCGACAATGTCGCTGGTGCAACAACCGATAAACCATGGATTCGCTTTTTCCGGTCCTCTCGTACTAAGGTCTACTCCTCTTAATTTTTCCCACTCACGGTAGATAGGGACCAAACTGTTTCACAACGTTCTAAACTCAGATCATGTACCGCCTTTCTTGGCGAACAGCCAAACCCTTGGAACCAGTTACAGCTCCAGGATGCGATAATGGCCCAGTCGAGGGACTGTTACCAGCCTCACCCCTCTGGTCCAAAACCGTACGTGAACGTCTCCGCTCATACGGCTCCTACTGAACAATAATCTTACTTTCCTATTGAAAATTTGTTTGTTTGAGTGAATTTGGTCGTGACAGTGTCCATGAACAAAAGTAATTTTGTCTGTTCGTTTGCCGCTTGAATCTAATTTATGATGCAATTCAATAACATAATTTTCCGTTAAAAGCAGTTTACAGTAAGAACATTTATGCTTTTGTTTGTTAAATAGATTTCTTAGGTTTTTAATTCTTATATTAGTTAGAGAGAGCCTTTTGCAAAATATACAAGATTTCCATCGTAAAAAGATGCTCCTGCTTTTATTTTAACGATTGTCTTGAGAGACCCTTATTACAGCTAAGAGTTTGTTTCCAAATTCCTTAACCAAGTCTTTCTGAGCTTTTCGCATTAAATCAATTTTATTTTCTCTACTGTAACGATATATTTTATGCTGAAGGTTATATAGATTCAAATGGATTTCTTTCTAATTTTTTTATATTGAATTACTATTTTGCCTCAACATCGAGATGATAACCCTTTTAGCTTTACGTTACTTGTTTCAGCTTTGTACGTCAGCATATGTTTTATATTGCGTAAAACCATTAGCTTCTTACA
The DNA here is from genome assembly GCA_032274145.1 of Herpochondria borealis. Classification (NCBI taxonomy): domain Eukaryota; phylum Rhodophyta; class Florideophyceae; order Ceramiales; family Ceramiaceae; genus Herpochondria; species Herpochondria borealis. The sequence continues at coordinate 616 of JAVCKV010563818.1, read as the reverse complement.
AAATCCTGCCACTTAGCAGCTTCTAGTAGAATCCCACCAACTTAAAGTTGGAGTCACTAAGCTTTTACTTCGTTCCTGTTTTCCATTTATGTAAACGTCTCTCTTACTATGCACCGGAAATCCCAGCCCTTAGCCTCCCCTGTTGTACGGATATTGGCTTGGTAATAATTTCATTTCCTATATTTAAGACCCTGGTGACCACGTGATAACCCAGACTTCCTCGTAACGATGCTTTACTACATAAGTTCATTTTCATTAGACTCATTAACACATTTTCAGAGGATAAGAGCAACGTGTACTCTCAGCGACCTCTTTTTAACCCTGCTTCCGAGCTGCATCAATTCTAGTAAGGCAGCTGCGTAGGGGAATCCACGCAGTCACTCGTGGTGTTTATAATCAGTATCCATAAGGGCAGGATACGTAGGGTTGATTACCTACCTGAAAAACAAGTTGTCAGCATCGTGTATTTTACGCAAAAAACACTCTACCGCAGCTTTACAAAGGTACTTAAATTCCTTTTTTACACTAACGAATCGCACCCAACATCGAGGTGCCAAACCACCCCGTCGATAGGGTCTCTAGGGAGTGATTAGCCTGTTATCCCCGGCGTACCTTT
>JAVCKV010563817.1:0-34231 GCA_032274145.1 Herpochondria borealis | reverse complement strand
GATGATGGAAGATGCGAACTCGTCCCCCACCGCCAGCGATGCGTGGGTTTGCTCAGCAGTTGACCACCTTATCCGTGGTGCCTCCAGCGTTCATGATCCAGATGAACTTGTCACAATGTCGAGACGCTGCCTTCGGGCTGCCAAGATAGCAATATCCAAGTCAGCATACACCTCTGCTTGCGAGTACCTCGAACAAGGTATACTCCATATCAAAACAGGTAATGCATGTAGCACAGAGTACGAGCTCGCCTTGGAGCTGCATACCCTCGCAGCTGAAATGGAGTATTATTGCGGCAATTTCGACAAAAGTACAAGGATCGGAAACGAAGTTCTTGAAAAAGGCCGCTCCCTGGAAGACAAAATGAGAGTATACTACTGTTTCCTCAGTTCTCTGGGCTCGAGAGGCATGACAGACAAAGCTCTAGATGTTGGTTTCTCTGTGCTCGACCAGCTTGATGAACGCCTTCGCACGTCAAAATTCAGCGTTCTCAAGGAGAAACAGGCCCTTTTAAAGCGTCTTCAGCAAATGAGTGATGCGGATATACTAAGTCTTCCGCGTATGGTCGATCACAAGAAGAAGGCTGCCATTAGAATTCTCAATTCAATGGCCCATTATGCATACTGGCAGATGGACCTCAGTCGATTCACCCCGATCACTTTCAGAATGATGAAACTCTCAATTGATATGGGTTTGGACATGTATTCAGCACCGGCGCTTGCAAATTTTGCTTTGTGGAATCAGATCGTTGGTCGCAGTGCTGATGCATACCGCTTCGCAATGCTTGCGATTAGAGTCCTCCGACAGCTAAACGCAAGAAAGGTCGAGGCAAGAACTCTTTCAATAGTGTACGGATTTGTCATGCATTGGCGACGCCCGCTGGATGAAGGAATTTGCCCATTCGAGAGATGCGTCGAGAATGGTGTGAAAGTCGGAGACCTTGACTCTACTCTCTTTGGCTGCAACGGGCTGATGGTTACTTACCTCTTCTCTGCGTCGATGAAGCTGGAAGATATCCAGGATGAGCTCAGATTAAACTGCTACCGCCTGAAGGACTACGGAGAACAGTATTTCGTTCTCTTCATGTTACCGATCTATCAGCTTGTTGTGTGCTTGTGTGGGGACGCTGAAGACCCGAGGGAATTATGTGGAAGTGCCCTTGATGGAAAAGTACAATATGAAAAATACAAGAAGGAAGGGAATATGCTTGGCTTAAAAGTTGTGGCGTTCTACCAGTTGCAACTTGCCCTCTACTTTGGTGAATGGGACACAGTTGCAAGACTGCTGCCAATCATACACCGCTCCTCTAAGAAGACTCAGGTATACATCGTTTCTTGTGTTTCTCTTGGTCTTACTGCATTTTCACACTACATCGTTTATGAGAAGACTGGAAGACGTGCGAATCGGAAGGCCGCTAGGATACAGTCACGGCAAGTTCACGAGTGGGTCAAGCAGGGCAATGTGAACTGTGAGCCTATGGCGGCATTGCTCAAGGCAGAAGAACTACGTCTCAAGTCAATTGACGCAATGGAGATCAAAGAAGCATATGACGATGCCATTGACGTTGCATCACGCATGGGTTTCACTCATTGCAAAGCAATGTCCGCGGAACGAGCTGGATCAGCAATGATGGAACTCGGGCATATTAACCGAGCTGCATTCTATCTCCGACAGAGCATCACTTTGTACGATGAATGGGGCGCCAACGCTAAGGTGTGGGATATGGAAAGAGTTAACAAATGTTGAAGACCTGAGGTCATTTGACCGGAGTCGGACAGTTGCCACTAATGTTACAAGTAATATGTGTAAAACAAATGGGAAGACTTCTGATGGGATCTAATACAGCAAAGGTAAACTCTTGCGATCGAGCTACGGGGAACCTCAGTGGAGGCTAGGTCAGCATACAGCTGCCTTTTTAAGTACTGTATACAGGTTGGCGGGGAGGATAGAGTTTGGTGGCGTTAAGTGTAAAAGCTGGCCTTGCTTTAATTACCATTCCATGATAAGTTCCGTCAATTTCTTCGCTTTCTACAAGAAAGCATCATCGGAGTTCTGGTTTGTGTTTCGATTCTGGGCCACCCTTTCTGCCATTGACCTATGATCAGAACGAATCCCATGTGTTTCTTGTGCCATTGTATGCAAGAAGGCTGCAGATTTCCGTGCTTCCTCTCTTTCCACCGGGCGATCAGCCACACGATTTGAGTTGTGCCGTTTTGCGTCTAGTTGCATATCGCGAAGAGCCTGCTCTCGCTCCTCTGAATTCATGCGCCGTCTTGGAGGTGGTTTCCTGCTGCTGCGTTCCATTTCCTGCTCTTTGCGACGCTGTGCAACTAAGTCCCTGTTAGGACCCAGTTGATTCAAGTCAAGGGGCTTTGAAGCTCCCTGTAAGCCAAACGTTTTGCGCTGTTCTGGCCTTTCACCTGCTCTGTGCCCGTCGTTGTTGTAGCCTCTGTGATCACTGTCATATCTTCTGTCGTCTTTTCCACGCGAGCCATTATCATAACTTCGATCGTCCTTTCGATTCGGGCTATATTCACGATCGTCTCTCCTTCCTTCACGGCGACGTTCGTGTCGAGGGCTATCATCGTATCGTGAGGTCCTTGCGCCACTTCGATAGTAACCCTCGTCAGCCCTTGATCTCCTGTAGTTATCAGGAGACTCGCTCCTTCTCCCTCGGTACACAGGACTGCTATGACGTCGGTAGTTGTCTTCGCTATCGGATCGGTCACGACTTCGCGACCTATCCCGCCGGCGGCGACGGCGCTCCTCTTTGCGACGCTTCTTTGACTTCTTGTGTTCCTTCTTCTCTCGCTTCCTTTTTTGGTAGCTCTCATTTCCATCGTCATCATGTACCTTTCCGACGACCCTTTCGTACAGTGCCTTCTTCTTTTCCACCTTAACTTCTTGCTCTCGTCGTTTCTGGCTGACCAAAAACATGGGATCTTCGTGTCTCACTCGAAAAGCTTCATTGCGATCAGCGACTGATGGCCCCGACATGATGGACGCTCTACTATTATTTGTCGCAGCGCTCTCCGGCTCTGCCACTGCGACGCTCGACAAAACCGCGTTAACCCCCTCTTTCTCATTTTCGGCTTGAACCAAGTCACCCTGGGGCATCGCCGCAGTACCACCAGTAAACTCCTTCCCCATCAAGTAATCTTCGGCAGACTTTTTAGCATCCTCCTTTGCAGCCTCTGAGGTCACTCCTTGATACATCCAATCGATACCCCTGTCCAAACGATTTGATTTCTTTCCAGCAATACGATCCATCTCTTCCTCCTCTCGTTCTTGCTGAATCTGCTTTGCCAATTCCTTCGTTTTGGTCTCCTCCGCAGCTTTCTTTTGCTCTTCGATCCAGACCCGCTCCTGGTTGGCAATATTTTTCACGTGCCATGATTTCTTGGATAGAAAGGCTAATCCCTGGACCATGATTGTAGTGATGAGTATGAAAGGAGTGCACTGAATTGAGAATTGAACTGCTGGTTGTCTTGTTGTGTTTGTGCTTCAACGCTGTGGGTGTCCTGTGTCGAAATGGCACAATGCAATTTGGCAAATTTGCCAAATTGTTTCGAAATTGATTATGTCCGCTTGAGGACAGAGAACAGACGATTGATCCGGCACTACATGTGACTGTACAGTAGAACCTCTAGAACCATGAGGATTGTCTTTGTTTACCAGTCCGTGTTCCGTCCGAGGTAGGATGGATTCGTTCGTTTGCACAACCAACCCTCTACCTTGGAAGACAATCTAGAGAGAGTGAGAGAGACACCGCACATGTCGAACTATTTGTTCCACTGGGTTTCTATTAAAGAACTTGGTCCTCCAGCACAAAGTTCCATTTCCGTTTCTTTGTCGCTCCAGTCGCCGCGACGATCTCCGCCCAATCCGCCTACAGTCCATTGTTGCAGAGCTGAGTAGGCCAGGGCGTTTCTAAATGTTTCTTGTCACATCTAGCTGATCGAGTAGGCCAGGGCGTGTCTAAATGTTTCTTGCACAAGATGTCACATCTAGCTGATCGAAAGGATAACGTTGCTGCGCCCAATTTTAGTGCTGATAAAGCTGTGAATCGTGACTTTCAATTGTTGCTGACCAGCAAGCACCAACTGCTGCTTGCAAAGAACTCCTCTTCTAGTTGTCAAGCAATTTGACCTGAGACTATTCGCGAGGCTTCATCATCTGAGAAGTCGGTGGTGGCAGATAGGATCTCTCAAGAGCTTTTTTGGTTGGATATATACACATTCGCAAAGTACGCAACCCGGCTGGCAATCTGCAAAAAGGCGGTCTGAGGTATTCGTACCCGTTCGTACCATCGAAAGGCTTGTGGATTCAATCCGTGCCTATCGATCTGTCGGCATAGCTCGTCCACGTCAGCAAAGGCGGTGGACACGCCCAACCCCAGCGCTGGAAGTTGGGCGTGCGCCGCATCCCCCAGCAACGTTACATTTCCCTTGCCCCAGCGAAAGGTCACGGGTAGTTCCGAAATGGGACCTTCAATAATCTCGTCAAATTTGGTAGCTTCAACCAGCCTCGTCAATCGAGTGGGCCACCCAGCAAACCGCTCATTGATACGCTCTTCGAGTTCCTCGTTTTCCTTCCCGGTGTTTCTGGCAATAATCGGTGCCCTGGGGTCGTCACTGTATTGCGTCTGAGTCCACCAAACGTCTCCATTCGCGAGCGGAACGATCGTCACGCTTTTTCCCTCTCCCATAACAAACTCAATTGTACGATCAAGCGTGTGGCTACTGTTGCTGCTGGAATCATCGTCTGTGTCATCACCAAATACTTTGTGGATATCCTCGCCCGTCGGCACGGCATAAGTAGCTCGGAGTCTGGGAATGGGTTCGTCTCCAATCAACTGTCGACGAATGTTGGACCTGATCCCTCCTGCGTCAATCAGCATACCAGCCTTGAAACTGGCAGCCACCGCCCTCTGATGGTCACCATCTTCTTTGTTTTCATCCATCCTTCGATTGTAGTAATGAATTTTCACGCCATCCTCCAATGGTTCAAATCTTTGAACGTCATGACCAAAACAAAAGATATCTTCCGGCAGCCCTTTCTTCAAGGCTCGTAACATGTCCCAAAACCTAACGGAGACAAAGGGAGAGCCCAACAGTTCCGAAGCTTTGTCCAACTGGTCCGTACCAACGTCTAAATTCTCATCTACAATTGACGAGAGTTGAATGCCGCGAATCGGACAACAGGCGTCTAGGAGGTTCGCTGCCACTTTTTGCGAAATGGACTTTAAGGAATTCAAGGCAAAGGGATGCATAAAGATTGCAGCACCGACGGGTCGAAAGGACGTGCGTCGTTCCAGGATTCGTACCGTGTACCCTCGATCCAACAAGGCATGAGCGAGCACGAGACCACCTGGACCTGAACCAACAATGGCGACATTGCAGGCCAGTGGCTCTTCTTTTCCTAACAATACCTCTTCATTGTCAGACGACGACGCCGAAGAATGAAGAATCGAATGGTGCTTCGCGTTTGACAGCGACGACGAGAAAGCGGATACACCGACAGAGAATAAAGCGACAAGAATGATGATCACGACGCGAACAACCAACATCATGGATACATAGACTTGTACACCAGCACTAATAATAATATCCCAATTTTTTTGAGTTTGGGTTGGGTCTTGTGCACTAAAGAAACTCTGGACGACGAGCGATGGCAAGACGGTAGTCTGGGATATGGCTAAGGGCAGAGAACAGACGAATTGAAAACCGAACTCAGAAGCCATACGGTACATGTACATGCACATGCATGGACCACATAACAGGTAGAACCGAACCAATCGGCTGTGAACCCACCCGCCCATGTCCCTGTCAGATTGGGTGGTGGGCGGGTGGACTGAGCTATTTTGCAAAGCTAGACCTTATGCTATGTGTACCTGTAGTTCATCAGCGTCCCATAGAAACAGAAACGCTGTTCTATTTTTACCGTATTGTTCACCCAGGCAAGCATCAGAAAGTGGCTGCATTGTAGCAGAAATAGCACTGCTGATATCGTGTTGTAGACCCATGGCATAACATGCGCTGTGGCTTATGGCTTGTGACTTGTGGTCGTGATCTATTCTATGATGTTATGTATTACTGTAGCTGGACTAGAGAAGTCATGTTATGTTGGGACCACGCATGCCAGCGTCGAGACCTCACGGCAACACGGTTCAGTTTGTTGGGGTCATTCACAATTGGCCATAAATAATAGTCATGAAAAAGGATGTCTGCCAGACTGGCAGGAAGGTACATCTGTTCTAAGCTGATATGGACGAAAGGAGTTACCACTATCTGTGACTCCCATCCTCAAAGACGGAGTCACACTGATACCTCTTTGTCCGATTCTATATAATTGAAGACTGCATCCGATATCATTCCTAATAAGACAAAAATAGTGTGAAACGAAGGCTCATAATTATTCAGAACTAAATATGTTCATACCTCTATCTCTTCTTCGGAAAAGACGTAATTCTGCGAAGCAACAGGACGGTTGGGAAGCCTCGCGTGTTCAGAACATGAGCAGCGGACATTCACCAATTTCGAAATTTAGCAAATTACGCTGGTTCTGGTCTGCAAAAAATTTACAAAAAAGTGCCTTGGACCATGGCGCCTACTTTCGATAATGTTTTTGCCAAGAAGAAGGCGTTATTAGACACTGCGACCTCAGTCAGCTCCTTGTCGATCGGTTCAGATGTATCAGACGGAGATTTATTTTTGTCGGTTCCCATATCGAGCGAGAAGAAGCTTTTTGGCCGAGAAGCAGAATCTGCCATCCTACGAGAAGCCTTTGATCGAATCAGTCAACCAAATGCACAGTCAGAAGTAGTCTTTGTACATGGAGAAAGTGGCACCGGTAAGAGTGCAATTGTCGAAACGTTGCGAGAATACGCATCAAAGAATGACTTTGGTTACTATGCGTCCGGAAAGTTCGATCAGCTACGAGGGAATGAGCCATACTCCGCTATCGTAGAGGCGTTTACCGACCTTATAGATTTGATTCAGCAAGGAAATAAGCCTGAAATCATGAAAAACAATATCAGAGAGGAACTGAACGGCGATGCCGCCATATTTGCGCAACTGGTCGGTAATTCGGGCTTCTTCGGTGCAACACCGCAACTGAATCAAGAGGGTTCCCCTATGGAGAAGGCAGGTCAGGCTCTCGTCAGGCTCAAACTTGTATGCCGCTCGTTTCTCAGAGTTGTGGCTTCTGAGGATCATCCAGTTGTATTATTCATTGACGACTTACAGTTCTCTGGAGATCAGGCCAGCCTGATTGTCCTTGAAAGTATGATGTCTGATTCGGAATCCAAGAACGTGCTAATTGTGGCTTCATACCGAGATAATGAGGAATACATGAGTAATCTACAAGAGAACATCACGCTCATAGGGGAATCAAAAAAGGCTACACCGCTTCCAGTGACAAACGTACATGTCACCAATTTCGATCTCAGCACCACCAACGTTCTCATCTCCGAGATTCTTCAACTTGACCCGTCCTCGACTCTACCACTCACCAATCTTGTGTTGAAGAAGACTCATGGGAATATCTATCACACTCTACAGTATATCGAATTCTTGCAGTCGGAAGAACTACTGATTTACTGTGAAGAGAATGAAGAGTGGAGCTGGGACCTTCAGCGTATCAACGTTGAAACGGATGTCTCGGCTAACGTAGTGGATCTGCTATCAAAGAAGATGGAACGATTAACAACAGATCTGCAGTCGACACTTAAGTACGCAGCATGTATCGGGTGTCGATTTGACTTCGACCTGCTTGCTGAGCTTGTGGAACAAGAGTGCTTCTGTTCTTCACCAGATCAATTGTCTCAAACTACCCCAGACCTTTCACTTCCGGATGATGTTAGTAATGACAGCCCCGCCATGTTGATTGAATGCATGCTATCTAAAGTGCTGGCGCGGGCAGTCAAAGAAGGCCTGATCGAGGAACATTCTCAGCATTGCTACAAATGGGCTCACGATCGTATCCAACAATGCATCTACGATGGTATTGAAGTTTCGAGAAGAAATAAGTTACATTTAATGATTGGAGAGCTGATGATGGGAGATGTGGACTTCTCCACCACCGCCAGCGATGCGTTGGTTTGCTCAGCTGTTGACCACCTTATCCGTGGTTCCTCCAGCGTTCATGATCCAGATGAACTTGTCACAATGTCGAGACGCTGCCTGCGGGCTGCCAAGATAGCTATATCCAAGTCAGCGTACACCTCTGCTTGCGAGTATCTTGGACAAGGCATTGCAGATGCCAAGGCAGCTAACGCCTGTAGCACAGAGTACGAACTCGCCTTGGAGCTGTATACCCTCGCAACTGAAATGGAGTACTATTGCGGCAATTTCGAGAACAGCACAAGGATCGGAAACGAAGTTCTTGAAAAAGGCCGCTCCCTGGAAGACAAAATGAGAGTATACTACTGTTTCGTTGGACTTTTGGGCTCAAGAGGCATGTCAGATGAAGCTCTCGACGTTGGTTTTTCTGTGCTCGACCAGCTTGATGAACGCCTCCGCATTTCAAAATTCAGTGTTCTTAAGGAGAAACAGGTCCTCTCCAAGCGTCTGCAGCGCATGAGTGATACGGATATACTAAGTCTTCCACGTATGGTCGATCACCGGAAGAAAGCTGCGATAAAGATTCTCAGTTCGATGGCCTATTATGCGTATTGGCAAATGGACTTCACTCGGTTCGCTCCGATCACTTTCAGAATGATGAAGCTCTCTATTGATATGGGTTTGGACATCTATTCAGCGCCAGCACTTGCAAATTTTGCTTTATGGAATCAGATCGTTGGCCGTAGTGCCGATGCATACCGCTTCGCAATGCTTGCAATTAGAGTCCTACGACAGCTGAACGCAAACCAGGTCGAAGCCAGCACTCTTTCAATAGTGTACGGGTTTGTCATGCATTGGCGACGCCCGCTGGATGAAGGAATTTGTCATTTCGAGAGATGCGTCGAGAATGGTGTGAGAGTTGGAGACCTTGACTCTGCGTTCTTTGGATGCAATGCGTTGATGGTTACACATATCTTTTCAGCATCCATGGAGCTGGAAGATCTTCAGGATGAGCTCAGACTACATGTCTACCGCCTCAAAGATTACGGCGAGCAGTATGTCGTTCTCTTCATGTTACCCATCTATCAGCTCGTGATGTGCTTGTGCGGGGACGACGTTGACGAGCCGAAGGAACTATGTGGAACTGCCCTCGATGGAAACGCACAGTATGAGAAATACGAGAAAGAAGGAAATGTCATAGGCTTGAAAATTGTGACGTTCTACCAGTTGCAGCTCGCCCTCTACTTTGGGGACTGGGAGACCCTTGCAAAATTGCTACCCATCATGCAACGCTCATCCAAGAAGGCTCAGGTATATATCGCTTCATGCGTTTCTCTTTGTTTCGCAGCATTGTCACACTACGTCGTCTATGAGAAGACTCGAAAGCGTGCGAATCTAAGGGCCGCTAGGAAACTGTCACGACAAGTTCACCAGTGGGTCGAGCAGGGCAATGTGAACTGTGAGCCTATAGCAGCGTTGCTCAAGGCAGAAGAATTGCGTCTGAAGTCAACTGACGTAAAGGAGATCAAAGGAGCATATAACAATGCCATTGACGTTTCCGCAAAAATGGGATTTACTCATATCAAAGCGGTATCAGCGGAACGAGCTGGATTAGCGATGACGGAGCTCGGCAGCGCAAACCAAGCTGCGCCCTATCTCCAACAGAGCATTTCTTTCTACAACGATTGGGGAGCCAAAGCTAAGGTATGGGAGATGGAAAGATCACACTTATGTTTGAGACCTGAGGTCAGGTAGATTGTAGATTCATACAAAGATAGTTACACATTTTAGAGATACGAAGTTGGATTGCCAGGAGCTGTGAGGTCCGACAGCACAGGACGTCACGTGAGAACACTGTGCCATGCCCTTTCTTACAACAAGCGTCGAATTTTGAGCTCTGACGTATCAATGTCAATGGGATCGACATCAACTGCGCCATATTTCATGGAACAAATGGGACACAAATTCTTGATCCAGATTGTTCTCACGGCAAAGAACATCAAAAGATCACACGAACGTGGCTCGCACAATCTTTGGAAGACGACCGCAACTAACCCAGTCCTCCAAATAACATCAAACGCCCACAACTGCAACAAGAAAGAAGTAAGACCAATGAAGCCCTCTTCGACTACTTTTGTTTTGATCCTTTGCTTGCTCTCTACCCTTGTAGGTTCTTTTCCAATGCCCAGTTTCGCAGCAAGGGGGCAAAGGAACGGCAAGGTACAGCTCGATGCTGTTCATATCGAGACCAATCAAATATCCGCACCCATGAATGGGCGTGTGGGATTTCTGGGCGCCATGATCGGTCGGGTGTCCACCCGTGTTATCAACGGCTTCCTCTCGGATGAAAGGGGTGAACCAAAGTTTCCACCAACCATTCTCCAGGCTGTTTTCCTCATGGGGGTCATGGATATTATGTCCGACAATTATCCATATTCCTCCGATTAGCGGTCCAGCGCCGTTTCGGGATAGACGTCAGACGTCGACTCCGAGAAGCCACCTTACGTCAAATCACTTCGAGGTGTTCTCGCTGTATAGATCATACGCACACATACTGTAAATCAAAACAATTCCAACCAGAGTTCTCAATAAATCCTCATGCCCTTCGCTTCGCCATCGACAAGTCTCCGCTACGAAATTCTCCTGTTCTGTCCCTCCCTCAGGGAGTCAGATTCTTTCTCAAGTGCCGCTTTCCCGTGATCGATCGATTTGTGGTGCCGTGTCGCTACAACACGCAATTCAAACGGCGATGCTTGTGTTGGAGGTATGACGCTCCGCAAATCGTGTCGTTACATTCGAAGCCAGTTAGTTTTCAACGACGTCTTTTCGTCCCCCCGCCCAACATAGATGGGACAGCAGCGATGGAAGGTTACATTTTCACCATGAAGTGCGCAGAACTCACAGGTGCCGCCACACCTAGGCGCGGCCGTATTTTCGTCCCGAGGGTCGCTCCTCCTGAACTTGTAGCGCCGCCATCTTGCTCTTTGCCTGCTGCGGAGAGGACCTCTAGTTCCAGATTGTGATAGCATCCACTAGAGACGAGCTCAAGCCTGCAACGACTTCGACCTCGAAAGGTTAGCATCGCATAACCAGTCGATTCTATTGGGAAATGCGCTTCTTAGTCATGTCACTGACTGAGGCAGTGATGTTGAGAGGAATGTATGCGAACAACGAATCTGATATCGGAGCCGATCAGGCTGCACTAGTTTGCTGAACGTCGACCGAACGACATGATGTTTGATCTCTGTCAGCAACGAAGAAATCTACCGTATTCCTGAGCGCTTCTCGCTTCTTTTCCTTTTCAACATTCGGTCCATTGCCAATGCGAAACTCTCCGCGTCATCATTGTGTGTTTCAATGTGAGCCAGCTGGGCTCGGTAGGGCTCTGCGAGATCCTCGTGTAGCACCATGGGTCGCTGGTAGGCAATCGCTTGCAGCATGCTTCCCGACTGCTTCTTCTTGGGACCAGAAAAGTAGTCCGGCTGGGTCTCTCGGGCAATGAGAGCCAAAACAACATCACACAGATCATAGACCATTCTTTCAAAAGAAACAAAGGCCGATTCGTCGTATCTCGTAAACAAGTGCTCAAATTCGTTCATATCTTCAGGTTGAGGGCCCCACCCAAGATTGTGAAAATGAACATCTTGCGGCTTGCGCGTCTTTAGAAAGTGAGCAACTAGGTTGTAGTTCCGCCTCTTTGGATGGCCAATAACGCAGAAATTGACAGTGTCATTGACCGGTCTAGGGTGCTTGAATTCTGGAAGAAGAGTCGGAAGCACGTACTGCTTATGATGAGGGCTCAGCCACAAGGCGTGCGGTGAGTTGGAATACTCATCACAAGATTCATGAAAGACACAGTAGGCGTTGCTGCTGTTTCTCAGCCATGCAATGTCGTCGTCAGCGCAGTAGCAAGATGCCTTTATTTCGTAGTCAAATTCCATTGCCCGAGTATTGGGGAAGATGCCCAATATCACTGCTTTGACGTATCGATCCTTCTGATACTTGTCCTTCATGGCGGTAAGCGCGTACTCTTTCCACGATTGGGCCCGATTTCGCTGAAACGGTTGGTTGCTGCGGTTGATAAGGAAGGTAAAATACATGTGGTTGTGGTTGCAGCTTTCAAGCTCAGGTAGAGGGTAGAGTGCCATGAAACTCTCGAGCAGAAAATAGTGGTAGTCGACCAGATGGTTGTCAATCAGGACCTCACAATCCGGTTTGCGTACGAAAAAACCTGGTTCAACATGCTCAATCAGCATCTTCATCGAAGTATCAAACGACTCGTCGGCAAAGACTTTGGTCGCTCGCGCGTCCGCTTGGTATATCATTGAGTCCTCTGGAGTCAACAAAATGGGGCGACTGTAGGTCACGGCTTGAACAAGTCCTCCTGGAAGTTCAGAATCCTGAACTTCGACGCCAACCATTCCATCACACTCATCAAAAATCTCGGCAAGTGTATAGTTGGATGGATGAGGCGTCCAATAGGGGACCTTACTCCGAGGTCCTGAAGAACCAAAGCTGTGGAACTGGAGCCACGTAGGTGGTATGCTCGGGTTGTTTCGGAGAAAATTGTTGATTGAGGTAAACCGTTCCGTCTCACCAATGACGCATAGTCGAGTTGCTCGAGTTTGTCGCTTGTTTCTAGCTCTATGGACCTCCGGACCAACTGGTACACATCTCTTCTCTTCCTTTCTTTGCGATAATCCTTGAAAAGTCGAGTTGGAAATCGTGAAACAGTGCTCTGACGTTCTCGCAAGGTCCTGAGGGCCATCAAGACTCGGTGAGATGTCATGTGCGGTTCTCTCTGCAAGTTCAATGATGTTGTAGATCACTAAGCTCGTACAACACATCCATGCCACCCCCACTATCCTATTCAGCCCCATGGATGTCTAGGGACCAACACAAGGCAACAATCACGGAACAGTAATGCGGCCCAGTGCTCCAACTTGAAACTCCCATGCGATATCTCAATATCAGCAACCTAGCTTGTTGGTCAAGAAGAAGTCGTGTGAGAATGTTGGCTACGAGTACCCGGTAACCGGTAACCGGTACCTGTCCGAGTCTTTCTGCGGAGAGACTCGTGGTAAAATGTAGAGCTATTACAAGTTCCGTTATGAAAGGCAAGGGTGCAAGTACTGTACTGGATTCCTCTCACCCTGGGGCTTGCCGTAGATCTAGTTGAGTACGAGCAGGAATGTATTTGCAGATAGCCTAGTAGCTTCGTCTCCACCTACGACAACATGAACGTCACAACCCAACGCTAATCTCGCCGTCTTCGTCGTCGTCATCATCATCGTTTGCCTCCTCATACTCAGAGTCTGAATCGTCGTCATGGTCTTCGTCTCCAAACGCAGCGGTTCCATTTGCCACCAGAGACAATATGACAGCGGCCCTTCCACCCAGCTGTCCAGCCATCATGAGTTGACCCAGCATTCGTGTTGCGAGAGCTGGACGCTCTTCCACGGGCGCTGCAACGAGCTCTCCAATCATAAGGTTCCCAGCGTTCCCTCTGCGATCCACGTCTCGGTCGAGGACGGGTGGTTGGGACTGAACATTAGGTGCAATGGGTAAAGCACCAAACCGACGTTCCAGCCCTGGTGCCAAGTCCAAAAGAATCGTGTCCCCCTTCGTGCCACCATCTTGCACGGAGTAACCTCCATGAATCATAATCCATCCTTCGTTCCCAATCACAGAAGCGGCGGCTGTGAAGCGGGGCGTTGGTAGTGGACCCGAGATACCAGGACGAGTGAAGGTGTCATTCGTGAGATTGTAACCAAGAACACCATTGGTTGTCGGGTGACCCGATCCAAAAGCTAGCACCACCGTGTCGCGAGCAACTTTGACACCAACATGACACCTTCCCAGACAAAGAGTTTCAGCTGGGGAGAGAACATCCCGTGGTTCAGCGGGTGGGTCAGGGTCTGAGTCGTCATTGGCATCTCTATGGACGCGATTCCAAACCCATGGGAATGATTCTTCAAAGTCTGCTGTTTCCAAGTCACCGCCCAAGTTGAGCTCCCATACCTCAGTATCATCAACTCCTGAGCGCAAAAGATCCGAGCCGCTACCACCGCCGAACAGTACAAGACGATTTCTTGTCGAGTCCAAGACAGTGGAGTGCCCGTGGCGACCACTCGGTTTCGGGGAAGCAAGGGGATCGGACACTGAAACGCCCAGCCACGTCCAAGTGACAGTATCCAATATGGCTTCCTCAAGGACGGACCCTCGACTCTTCATCCCTCCGATGAAAAGTAGATATCGGTTCTGGAGCAGGGTTGCAGAGTGGTAGGATCGTGGCGATGCTGCCGTTGTGCCTGATGGCACGATAGTTCTCCACTGACATGAATGATGATCTTCCCTGTCTATTGTCAGCAGGCATACTTGATTGCATTCCCGTGAGTATCCTCCCGCACGGAATCCCCCAAACCGAACGGCACGGTGATCATCTAGAGCTGTCAAGGATGCCCCATACGCAAAGGGTGGTCTTTCACCTCTCGGAGAAATAGCAACCCATCGCTTAGGATCATCTTTTGGTGGGTTGAGATTTAACACATGGATGCGCTCATCTTCGCTGTATCCCCCCGTCACAATGACTCGATCGCCGAGAATACACATTTCATGGCCTTCCCGAGACGATGGATTACGAGCGTTGAAACTACCACCTTGTACATAGCTTCACCGTACCCCCTTAAGCCTGATGGAGTACGACTGAGTCAAGAATAGCTTTTCCAAAGATTGATCATCAGCAACAACACTCTGAATAATAGAGTGATCCGAGTTGCAAGATAACAGTCTCCAGAAGCACTCGGATTTGCCCAGGTTGCTCCAAGATTGCTTCAGCGTCAGGCACGCTATGATATCCGGGGATGTTAAGAAAGAAAAGAGATTCCACCAAGGATCCTCAGGGAGACAGTTCATGGTGCTACAACAGACTAAACTGAGAATGAAGCCAAAATATTGAAGGACAAACCAACGTCAGTGTGGAATGTTGCTTGAGAACTTTTGACAACACCTGGGATGTTGACTTGTCTTCTTTGCTTTTGGCATGCTTAATTGTGCGACAAAAGTGACGCGACACCGATGACAAATTCCCCTCTGCAACGGTAATGATGAAAACCGTGCCAGTAGTACACTTTCGAAAGTTGCTTTCAAAATAGAATTAACTTTGAAATTGGTAGCGGACAACCTTGGTTCCTCAGGACTCTTCGAAGACGCCTCACGTGAATTAGCTTCTTGTTAAAGGCTAGAAACGGCCGCTTTTTGATTCCATGCTCTTGTCACTCCATTTCAGCTTAGTGTACAACGAGGCATCGGCACACTTGAAGCAAAACTATTTTCACCAGCTTGTAGCAAGAATAAGGATTCGACAGACTTGTACTTTACGATGTGTCGAGAGTTGCTAAGCAGTAAGTCATAACACAATCACTAACCCCAGTCTCAGTCTTAGAAAGTTCTGTTGGTCACTTATAGAGACCAACTGATCGAAGACCGGCGTGATTGAGGATTCACGAAACCAGCTATTGTGGACAATAAGGCAGTTTGCGCCTTTTGCATCTCTTGATTTGTTGTACGTACAATAGGCAACGACTCCCCACCAATCGAGCTCTGACACTCATTGGTTCATCTTCACAACAAGCAGACCTTCCTGCTAGCTTCCTCCTCCGGGTCGTTCCACAACCTTATCGAGAAACAGTCTGATGGATGCTCCTAGTACCAAACCGGTGTTGAGAAAGAAACTGGTAAACGATCCAGCTATGCCTTGTTCTTCCTCAGATACACATTCGTTCACCATGACAATCGTCAGAGTTCCGACATAGCCGTTCGTGAACCCCAAAAGTGCCACAAAGAGGACAGAAAAGGCATCATGTGTAAAGATTTTGCCTCGAATCGAACAAATAATCAAAGGAAACAAACAACATCGACCAGCCACAGCCATCCAAATGTTGTGCCTTGTCAAACTGCCCCGATATCTCACCAGGATGCGTCCTACGCAGTCCATGATGCTGAACATGGTGAGGAGCAACAGTGAAAACCAACCAGATGCTTGAAGTGACAAAGCAATGGGCGTGTAGGCTGGAATCTCCGTCACCAGGGGAGGCCACAAGGCCAAGGTTGACATGAAAAGGAGGAGAACCATCATTTCGTTGTAAAATATCTTACGAAGAATGATCCACTTGGAAACGGGTGGCGGTGATGCAATGGGTGCTGCCAGCAACGGAAATGATTCGCCCACTGCTTGGGCGTCTAGTGGCGTTATTGTTGCATCAGAATGACGTTTGGCTTCTTCTACAGCCGCTGCAAGACATGTTTTCGATAGAGGCAACTGAAGCAGCTTGTAGTAGGCTGCAATGCAAACTCCAATCGTGACAGCTCCCGAGTAAAAGTACAGCAAGCTGGATTCGACAAGCATATCCGCAGGAAAGACAGCTTTCGTAACATCGCGATAGATGCTTCCAATCAAGGTGCTGATTCCAACGCCAAGTTGAAAGTATTCCTGCACTCGTAATGGATATTGTGACGACAATGCGATCACAGAAGAGTCTATAAAGGCTGTAACAATCGCAGCAACAGCAGTAGCCCCCAAAACAGCCACTTCGTTGTAGGATTCTGATAGAAAGAAGAAGTACGATGTCGGTACAAAGACCAGGACAAGCAACTGTCCTACAAACCTCCAACTATACGCGGCGTAAAGGAAGGACTTTCGTCTGCTCCGCAAAAGACTAGTAGAGCAAGCATGATCAGATTGGTGTACATGTAAATGCACGTAAGCGGGAACTCAATGTTGAAGTCAGGAAACAACATATTCCAATAATCGACAGGTTGCGTCAACGCTGAAAAGGGAAATAAGTATCCAATTCCAACCAGAACAAAGTAAAAGCTAGCTTGCTGAAGTTGTCTGGGATCATCGGCTGCGTCATTGGTGGCAGACGAAGCATTCTTGGCACGTTCAGAAAGACACAAGAGATTACCGTCTCTGTCCCTCGAAAACCGAGCGGAAAGACGCGGTGAATTCATCATGACGCTCTTGCTCTCCTACTCCTGTTGCGACGGCAATTGGCGAATTGACGGCGATGAAGAATCGTTCTCGCGAATCGTGTAAGGGTCCGCTATCATCGTCGTTCTGAATGCTGAAAAGCAACAGTGAACGCGCGATACTCGCACGAAATTTGCATACGACGTATTACTCGTACTATTGAACCATCGAAGCTATGGAAATAGACCTCGAAGAGCTCGTGCACGTATCCAGGTTTACTGAGAAAGCGGCGCGCAACTACAGTAAAACAACTAAGAAGACACTGTAGGACTGATATATGCCCTGGAAACTATCTAAAGTTAGAATCTCAATGGGCTACAAAGCAATTTCTACAGTGTTACGGTGAAGCTATTATCTTCACCAAAAACGTAAGCTTGAGGCGATATTTTTATGGTTTTGAAATATGTCGATAAATCAGCGCAAAAAACGTACTTCTCAGCCGTATCAAGGACCCCCGTATTTCCAAAATGTACGTAGGTTCGCGGGCGGACGTCGCCTAGTAGTGTACCATGGTGTTTTAAATAATACGTAAACCCTACTGTGTTAAATATAAATGTGTATTCTTTCTAACTCTAATAGCTACGGAGGAAATCCTCCTCCTTGAGCTTGAGGAGGGGCAATGTTCTTGGGTTTTGTGTCGCTGTACTCTCGTAAGAAGAAGCGCCTGCTCTTCAGATCATACGGTCTACGCCTGGGCGGATCACTGCCACTTACAAAACCAATGTAATTCAGCGTATTGAAGAGCCAAATTGATCCCTCGCGTCCACCAGAACCAGTATCATCCCAAACCTTGTGCACAAATGTTGATTCCGTGCACCACGATTTCGCCACGCAACGCATGACTCTGACATCTGGTGGTGTGTCATTCCTTGTACCAATAAAGCCCAAAGCAACATACTCGTCGCTCGGCGGGACAGGTTCCCAAGCATAGAATGGATTGCTTCCGTGAGTCAGGCTCCAGGCTAAGCGGAACCGAGCTGGGTTTGGCAAGTAGCGCTCCAGCACCAACGGCAGCCAGCTGCTTCCCATGAAACTCCCGGTTGTGTCAGTGACCTCGATGGCCCATCGATCCTTTCCATCCCTATTTGGATTGCTGTATTCGTCTCCTGCGAAGTGACCCAAGGTAACGGCGGCTTTGTTTGCTCTGAAAGTGCCACTCTGCACAATCGGGGCCCAAATAGAACACTTGTATCGACTCATACTGCCTTTACTATCCCACATAGGGACAAACTTGGTGATTTTCTTTACCTTCAGCTTGATTCCAGCCAAAACAGCCTCTGGGATTTGAATATTCTTCTTCTCTTCGGCGTCCGTAGGCATTGGTGGCAAGGGCATCATTCCACCTCCCCCAAAAGCTGGCAGGGGATCGTCGCCGGCTCCTTCTTCGGCTCCTTCCCAACCGACTGCCTTTTTGAATTCATCCAGGCTGATAAAGCCATCCTTGTCCTTGTCGACTTCCTTCATGAAGCCAAGAAGCAAGGATTGATCAAGCTTCAGTCCTAGCCATTCCAATCCTTTCTTCAGATCATCATAGTTTAGCAAACCGTCGCGATCGCGATCGAAAGCAACAAACGCGTCACGAGGATACATTCCTCGAGATTTCAACAAAGCGGTGATTCTTCCAGTCGCAATCCGGTATGAAAGCAGATGATGCTCGTCGGCAGTAATGAACACCTTCGATAATGAGGTTGTAGCAGGGTCCTTTTGCTTGCGTCGGCGATTGCTTCGCACTTCCACAAAATAGTTGTAACGCTTCTCGCAAGGATTGGTTTGGAGAGCGCGAAGCAACAAATTCAGTTCTCTTGGCTGGTAATTCACATTAGAATCAATGAAGCGATAGCAGCACTTAGCTGTACCATCCTGGAAACCCTGAGCTGGAGCATATCCAGCACTGGCATCCAGCATGGTACGATCAGTTCGCAATCCCACAGTGGTGTCTTTCCCTGGCACCAACGGAAATCCGTAACTCTGGTGTAGTGCGGCACGCATACATTCAGCCTCCACCAAAGCCAGCGCCACATACTGTCTTCCAGCTTGAACACGATAGTACATACGCTGAGTCAGCATGTTTTTCAGATCATCAAAAGTGATGTTGCCCGGAGTGCCTGTTGGACCGACGTTCATGTTCGCGAAGAACTTGTCTCCCTCCTCGCCATCCACGTCAACATCAACAGCTCGAAGCACCTCTTTGATTTCATTGACAGATATTCCCGCCCCTTTGCCACCTTCGGCGACTGAGAAGGCTTTCTTCAGGTTCTTTTCTTGTGCGGGGGTAAATGGCTTGCTCACGGCAGCTACTTCGCGAAGATTAGCCTTCGAGGGAACGAAATCCATGGTGACAATCACGTTCTTCAACCTTCGGTGCGTCTTCAAACTCCATGCCTTGTCATAGTAATTATTTGACATGTAAACGTAATCGGGGAATTCCATCGAAATTGACTTGGAAAAGGTATAGTTCTTAACCGTGAATTGGGTAGCAGGATAGAAATGCCTTTCCCAAGGCTCGACATTATTCTCGTGAGGATTCTTATCTCCGGGACCCTTTGCTGAGTATTGAATTTGGCTCCCCTTCTTTGGAACAGACAAAGAGGCCACCAACCACGGCTTCGGATTCTCTCCATCACGGTTGTACTTCTTCTTCACGGCCTTCTCGTTGACCACCTCTTCTTCCTCCTCTTCCTCTTCTTCCTCCTGTGATATTGTTGACGATTCATAAGACACGGGTTCGGATTACGACGACAGGCGCGACTGTCTCGTCTTTCTAGCATTGTACTTACCTCCTCTTCTTCTTCCTCCTCCTCCTGTTCCTGCAAAACTTCCTCTTCTGCCGTTTGCTCTTTGTGGAGGTCGGTATTCTTGTCGTCTTCGGCATCATCTGCAAGAGTCGCAGGCCCCATGTTCTTTTGTGCGAGTCCTTCCGAATTCACTAGGACCATCAGGATCTTATCAACAACAGCCTTGTCGTAATCATTCATGAAGAAATCTTGACGACGAACAACACTGTTACGAAGAGTCTCGGACAATGGCACTGGAATCGGGATGCTGTTTTGCACAGTACTGTCCAGACGCTCAGTCAGGATGTCTAAACACTTTTGCAGTCGCTCGATTCCGACCGGCTTGTCTGCCTTGGCACCTCCCACCCCCGGTACCACCACACTCTTGATCTGAGCGATGTCCTCAGCAAACATCTTGCGACTACCTTCAAAGAGACCGTCAATGTCAGATGCGATATCTCCAGAACTGTTGCTCACTGTTGCGGAAGTCATCGCAGCAAATTCTCGTATGCGAGTCGAGAATGCCAGCTGGCTCAATTCCTTGTAATTCCGAATGAGTGTACCATGTGCTCGCTTGCGAGTTACGTTGTCGATACTCTGTTGACAGAGCATGCGGAACTGGACATTCTCAGATTTCATTCCGTTGACAGTTAGCCAAGCTGAGATATTGACAAGCAGCTGACGGCCTTCGGTTGCGGAAGATACTGATATGCCAGTGCTGGCAACGCTAAGAGAAAGGATGTCAGAGCCGTAGGCACCACCTTGTGGTTGCTGCGCTACAACAGGTTTGAACAGATTCGCCCCTGTATTTGCCCCTGTTTTTCCTCTCTTCATTTGGTCGTCGATCAAGCGTAAGACTTCAGGGACTACAAACAAATGAATCGTCTGCCCCTTACCAATACCACGCATTCTGAATGCACCTTGGGCGTAGTCTCGGAAGGTCATGTCTTTGCCTAACGTCAGGACAGCTCTGGCATCAATAGTCTGATGAATGTCCATTCCTGTTGTATGAATCTGATCGTAGAATGAGAAGCGCCTGTCTGGTGAGATACCGGATTGATTCAACCTCACAACGTTCATGCCATGCCTCATCAAAATCATCTTCCTGTCGTCTTGGTCCAAAAAGACAACACCATCGAATTGCTCTGTCAATCCGTTGTTGAGAAGATACTTTGCGACTTCGTAGTTGCTCATACCCGTGATCAGTGCTCCAGTATCAATCAGCACGTGGAATTTCCCCTCAATGATATCATTCAGTAGTGATTTCGCCGACCACCCTGAAGGTATTAATTTTGACGAGCAGATCGCTTCGGATGTGAGGTAATCGAGAATCTGTCCATCTACACATTCCTCGAAGTGACATTGTCCAAGCTCTTCGGGAAGCAAATCGCTTGGAGTTCCACTGAATCCCACTCGCCTTCCAAACATCATACCTCCTCCTAGATCCTGACCAGAAGCACTGATCTTTTCATGGTGTTGTTCCATTGTCAACGGGAAGACGAAGGTGTCGAGGTAGTACTCGATCACTTGAGGAACGTTTTGAAGGAGCTTATATGTAACCCCCATGTGATGATCATCCTTCAGGTCCAATAAATGGAGTGGCCAGATGTCGTCCGATCCCCTTCCTCCCATCTTCCCAGTCATTGGAGCCCGGAGGAACGCGTCGGCGTCATCCTCCCCTTCAACGGAATCCTCCTTTTCTCCCTTTTCTCGCTCCCTTGGACCACGGACCTTACCCCCGGCT
The DNA here is from genome assembly GCA_032274145.1 of Herpochondria borealis. NCBI lineage: Eukaryota > Rhodophyta > Florideophyceae > Ceramiales > Ceramiaceae > Herpochondria > Herpochondria borealis. The sequence continues at coordinate 12,621 of JAVCKV010563817.1, read as the reverse complement.
GCTTCCACCCAAGCCTTGTATCGCAACGACGAAGGTCTCTTGTGATAGGGTCCGTACTCAGAGTCGAGCATTTCACGAAGCTCGATCAAGCAATTTTCGAAATCTGTTGCCCGAAGGCCTTCGTACCGATATGCCAGTGTCGTAAGACCAATGACCACGTCTGGATGTGAGAACTGACTCGCTCTGCTTGGAACGTCCTTCCCGACGAATGGGATGGCTGCCAGTCTCCGAGTCAAGGAAAGGTTACCGCCACCTCCTTCTGCGAACTTCATATCCGATTTCGAGAGAAGACCGAACGAGACTCTATTGATCTTGCCGAGCATGAACGGGACGAAGTTGTTCAATAAATCGTGACTTAAGTTGAGCATCTTCATATACTCGTCATCAAGAGCTACCGACACAGCAGAGGCAGCGGCGGCATCCTTGTTCGGCCCGTTGACCATGTAGGACAAGAGATGTTTGTCCTCGACTGATGGGAGTCGCTTGTTTCGAAGATAAAGAAGCTGCCACCGAGCCATCAGAAACTTCAATTCTTTGTGATAGAACTTTCTGTTGAGCAACACAAGATGCGGCGTTTGTTGAATGACTTTTCCTGCGACGCCTTGTTGAATGACAGTCGTGATACTCTCGAGGATGGAGATTGCTTCCCGACTGTCTTTGAATTCAACAGACATTTTCTTCGACATTGCGTAGAAAATTGGGTCAAGTAAATGCCACTGTATCTGCCACCGAAGTCCGATTGCTAGCTTAGAGCGACTGAAATCAATTGCGTCCTTAAAACCGATAGGCCAGTTCAATTCACTTTTCAGCGGATGTAAGATAAGGTCGACTTCGTCAAGTAGGAGAACCCCTGTGTTGAAAAGCTTCATGATCTCGGTGCAGTAGTACAAATCCTCAGGATTCACCTCAAGTTCTTGAACAACCGAGCTGTCTTTCCATCGTCGCGCAATGCTAGATAGTGAGAATTGAGAAAAGAAGCCCCCTTCCGGCTTTCTTCTCCCGCCAAACTTTTGCTCCTCAAGATGGCGCATCATCTCAACGAACTTGAGGAAGAAGGATTTCACACTGGTGGGTGTTGCACAAATCACCGCCTTGCTGTCCCGAGCCTTGCACAGCTTCAGGTACAGCTCTCTGGTAATTGGAGAGCTGCGACTGAAGTGAAAAGTGAACACGGGCTTGCGAACAACTGCGGCAAACTTCTCACGCATAACACCGCGAGAGAACTCTAGAAGAGCATGAGGGACGACCTGGGTCACTAGAGATTTTCCATCCGCAAGCATCAGAGCGAGAAGCGGGGTGACGACAGTGGTCTTTCCTGCTCCCATGATCATTTGATGACACATCGACCCGTTGTTTCTCAACGAGTCCATGAATTTGTTAACGAGAATGACTTGACTCTTCCGAAGTAGAATAGAGTAAGTGAATTCAAAAACCAAGAACCTGGGGTCGAATGTGATGAAGTTCGGATTCGCGTCGTCGGTCTTCATGAAATGACGCTCGCTTGTGATGTCAGTTGCTACTTTCGCAGCCTGCAACTTGATCTCCTGACAAAGACGATTCTTCTCTTCAGGTTTGCTTCCTGCTTTCACCTTGCGCATGAGCAGAATCAGCTTCCGGAGACTATGGAAAGGAGAGGATTAGAAGCGAGATCGCATATGCAAACGTTGCATTAGGGTTGCAAAAACATACCTAGTGAGGGCTCGGTCGGTCTGACTAATACGGATGGAAGTGAGCATGGCCACAATCGTGAGACTCATGACGGTTTTGTACGCTGTAGAGGACAGGTACGGGTTGAGAGAACGGATGTCGTGCTCAGCCGTACTGGAGAGGATTGAGGAGACAAGAAGTTCGAACCATACAGAAGGCTCGCGTTCACCGCATTGACCCAACCTGAACCGGAGGAAATTAGCCTCTCCGGAAGAGCCGCCGGCGTTCGGTGTGTCGCTACGCTCGTCACTGGTAGCAATTGCCATCGCTCGGTTCATCAAGTTCCACAATGATTTTCGGTCGAAACCCATGGCAGAATTCAATGACTTGCTCAGTTTGCTCAGCTGCCCATTCGCTTTACTGAGAGCACCAGGCGAATCGTGCAAACTCGTGATCTCCTGCGGCAAGAATCCAATCAACACGGGCGTCTTCTCCGTGTTGGTTTTCTGTGCATACTTGATTACATCAGTGGTAATCCTTTGCATCGTTGCCTGGGAGCAATGTGTTTGTGTTGACCTTTCTGTACCCAAGTTAAAGGGAAGTCCGCTTGAAACGGCTTGGTGTCCAAGCTGTCCACGGCTCAACTCTTGGACGAAATTCTCGAGTTTCATCGGACTGAGTGGCTTCGTAGCGAAGGCATGAAGCTGCCTCGCCGGGATATTTACCGAGGCGCAGTTCTGGATGTCCAGGTGGAAAGTATCCTGCGAGTAATCCGAGGTTCTCGGAACCACCCAAAGACGGTGCTGTGAGTACGACGTAGGCCGCGTAAGTATCATGGTTGACCTTGGCGTGGACTCATTCAAAACTTGATGTGCTTGCATCATGTTGCGGACGTTCGTTTGCTGGAAAAAGGTTCCAAGCTGCTCCAAGAGACGGCTGACGGCATCTTTCCCTCCCAGGACGCCCTTCAATTTTTGCATTCCGCTATCGATCTGAAATTTTGGAATGTTTGGACTCATTGCGATATTAGGGTTTTCTGCTAGAATACGGAGGACGGACATTTCTGCCGACGTCGTCTTGTAATCCGATGGCGGCAGCAAGCGGAAGAGAATGCGTCCCCAGTTGTGCGGTCTATCGTTCGGATGGAGTTTAAATGCAACCGTGTTTGTCATTAAGTCGTACAGAAGCGGGAACCCGTACCTCGACGACGTGACCTCAATCCCAGAATTGAGGGCTGAGTTGACGAATTCGAGTGCTCTGAGGCCTCCGTATGCAACTTGTTCCTGCAAATGGAAAAATGGTGAGAAAAGCAGGTCCTCGTCTTATGGTCCAGTCTAGGCTTTTGCACTTACTTCTTCTGGTCTCGAGTACGCGGCTCCGAATACCTTCGATCCAATCATTGACTTTTTCGGGTTATCAATGATTGTGTTGTCGATGACTGCGTCGAAGTTTTCGAACGAGGGCATTTGCTCTGTCCCCAACTTCACCGTCAAGGATTTGTCAGGTGGCAGTTTTGACAAGCTACTAACAGCCGTCACGTACGCCTTCCTGTTCAAGAGCGCCAAGGAGAGTTTGTCCCTTGCAGTGGGTGTACAGAGCTGGAGCAGCAATAGTTCTTCTTCAGTTGTCAATCGACACGCCGAAGATACATATGGATGTTTCTTGCAATATTCCTCCATTTCTTCTGCGACGCTCCACGGACAGCTCATTGAGTCGTCCCCTCCGAGACCAACAGTAACGACAGAGAGCTTCAATCGACATGCGTGAGCATCCGGATGATAATCGTTGCCGAGAAATTCGAGTTGATCGAAAATCTGCTTTTCTTCTGGAGTGAGCTCTTCGCTAACGCAGGACTCAACCATCTTGAACACATTCGGGTAAGATCCAGTGATGAAGTACATTACCATCAGGTACATCGACGAAGCCAGCGACGGCGTGACAAGGAAAGACCTCGAGTTGTGGATTGGGTAGAGATAGCAACGAATCTCTCCAATATTGTTGATCCATTCTTGGTTTCTTCGGTCAAGGATGACCTGCACAGAAAGATGCGAACCGTCAATGTGCAATCTGCGGGGAAGGGCACATCCCGGCATCAACACAAAAAGATCATTCTCAGCATTCTGCAAAACAAGGAAATGCGAGATGGATCCGAGCAGCCGCTCAGCGATTTCTCTTGCCTCCGTTGAAGTGGAGACGAAAAGACCGTTGTGGTCATTGCTGTAAAGGCGATGCTCAACAGTTCCATCAACTGATTCAATCTTCTTCGACTTGAACTTGAGATTCACTCTAGGTAACTCGACGAAGTCAATTGATGCTGCTGAGTGGGCAGTTTTGACATCGCTCATGCTCCACACAAGAACATGAGCCAGGTTGTCCAGCCTGGACAACAACATACCAATCCGTTTTAAGAGCGAGGACGGAGGAGCCGACAACACGTTCAGAAGTGTCATCACTGGGCGATTCGTGTCAATCTCAAATAGTTCATGCCTTGCACTGGTAACGGGAAAGCGCTGTACAAGCGCCTCGGCGCTAGAATTACAAAACCCGGATTTATCGAAATCCTCACCCTTTGCAAGAGTGATCTTTAGTCTCGTGGAAGGCCTGTTCTCCGCGTCTCCTTCTTCACCGTCTTCTATATCGGTTTCTGCACCAGTCGGCTCCTTTTCATATCCAACAATGTTGTCGTTCTCGCTTTGCCAGAATACATACTTATCTATCAATGTGGTCGGAAGCAAGCCGGCGAGATACCTGTCCTGGATCAATGATTGAGTACCCAGCTCAGAGTTGAGAGCTCGAGTTACGATCAACGAGGAATCTGGCTCCAATGTTGTCATGGGGATACCAGCAGACATGGACAGAATGCCGCCTACTCGATCAGGATAAGGCTCGCCTGAAACCTCGTGTTGACAAAGTGACATGTTGGAGGTATATTCAAGAACTCGGAAGTGGCGACGACCATGCTCAACAACGTTGAAGACGTTGATTACTGGAGGATTTTGCCAAACCACGACTTCCTTCAGAGTATGCGTAGACATTGAATCAGCGCTCTTTGGATTCTCCATCCAACCAGCGAGGACTGCGTAGGGTTCATACGAGAAATCCTCCTTGCCTAGGCGCAACTCGACTTCTGGCAGCAACAGGTTCGCTTTTCCCTGAAGCACATCGGCGATCCATTTCTCTCCATGTCGCAGCCCATTTGGGAACTTTCGAGTGTACTCAGGGTTCAAAGTTCCCTTGACTAGGTGGTAGTTTCTTGTATCCGGTGCCCATGATTGAACATCGTATCTTCGACCAACAAGTCTCCACCAGTATCTAAAGGTCGTATGCATGACTTCTGCACATGCAACATCGCTTGCGTCCTTGAGGGCTGTCTTTCTTGTCACCTGGAAATCAGGATCTTCCATAATTTGCTGATCTAGGAGAGCCATCTTGTGGTTTTGCAAAGTGAAATCGCTCAGCTGAAGATTCACCTCGATTCCAACAGCCTTGGTCGTTACGTGCAGCATCCAGTCTTCAAAGCTCTGTCCTGGTTTTGGAATGCGGTACGATCCATCCCGCAGCTTGATATCCTCGGTGTCAGGTACAAACCTACCATAGCATGTATGGTGGCCAATACTTTGCCAATGTCTCTCCTTCAACTGTGCATCGCCAAGCTCCCGCGTCCCCGTTCCAGTTGCAATTCTTACCACAGCCTCCATCGCGTGATCCCCGTCCTGCTGGTGTTCACGAATGAATCTCAGAATATGGTAACGCTTTGCCTGTATGATATCAAAGATCTCGGATTGCGCAATTTGAATCGATGGTGGTGGGTGCGTCGGATTCGCTGTGTCCTGCAAATCGTCGTAGACATTGCTACTGAAGCGGTGATTGATAGTCAAATAGACTTGCGAAGATAGCAGAACAGACACAGCTCTGTAGTCGAACTCTTCATAGGTGTAATTCTTGAAGAGATACAGCAAATGCGCGTGCACCATACACGACACGTTGACATCCTTGTTTCTGGACGGGTCAATCCAGTACTCGAGTGTCGGGATGGCTTGAGAGTCCAGCATAGTTCTCATTTTCTTCATGGCGTTTTCGATCTTGATGCTGTCCATGGATTCAAGTCCACGTGGCCTTGGTTCACCAGGCTTGCAGAGACGAAGCGCATGTTTCAAGTACCCTTCAATACGCACTGCGAGCCGAATGGTGTACAAAATAAGAGGCCCCGAGGAACCAACCCTGGTGTATTTGCCAACATCCATATCAAGCGCTCTTTCCAACATTTTCATGATGCAAGACGTCAAAACATCGGGCGATTTGGCAATTTCGTTGAATAGTGTTCCCTGTGGTGTAGATAGCAACATTTGTAGTTTCTCAGGGTCCAACACAGGAATCTCTGTGATAACCTCCGAGAAGTCTGCTGGTTTCCAAAGTCCAGGCTCAAACAAAGAGGCATCAACAATCATCTGCAGTGATTTAGTTTTGAGAGCAGTCAACCTCCCTGGATCTCCATTGGCGAAGAAATCCAGGATAAGGGGAATACGAATGTATGGCGCTGTCAAAAATTGGATGAATCTTTCGGAATCAGAAGGAGTCAGGACATGGCCAAATGATGGCAACTCTTCCTTCGTTAAATGAAGCACGTCATCTTCGTTGTCCACGCTGACAGGCTTAGCTCTTCCTTTCTGGAACTTGTCACCACAAGAATTGACAACATTTGTAGGATCAGCCGAAGACAATCTGGCTCGTTCTGCCTTCGTCTGCTTGAATAGAGAGAGAAAACCTTTGAAGCCACTATCTGGGTCGTTCGTGGGAGCAACAACAACCTTGTCAACGTAGTCCTGGTGAGTGCCTCGGAAAGCAGACACATTGTAGACAAAATACTGGGTTTCCTTGTCAAGCCGCTTCAGGTCCCAACGGAGGATTGCATCAGAAGGTGTCCAAGGAATACGTCTCTTTTTCGGGTCTTCAGGTGGTGTTGGAGCCTTACCGGAAACGGAATGCTTGAAGTAGAAGATGATGTCTCTGAAATACTCAAACTCCGGGAGAACCTCGATGATGGCCCCATTTCTCCCAGTGATGACTGAAGCCGCATGATTAGACTTCGCTTCTGGTGTCGGCGGATGAGGCCTTGGCAATGCCAACTGGATTGCCAATTGATTGACTAACTCCATGTCACCCTCCATCGGAGAAGGTCCCAGATCAAAGTTGAAGATAGTGTGTCGATAAGAGCCGTCATCTTTCACCGTGAGGCCTCGCAAATAATCAAGACACTGCGAGCGAAGTGAACAAATGTTGGGATCGTAGATTGGAAGATTTGACGCCAACGTGTCAAAGCCGCCTGCTTCGATCCCGAAAGGTTCAGTCGGACCTTCACAAAGACCAGAGTAGTGCAGCGCAAAGTGACTAGGATCGTCCACAGCTTTGACACGACAAATCGCGTCAGCTACACAAGCGCCACAAGCAAATGCTGTAGACCGGATTGCCACAAGACCACGAGATTGCTGAACACAGGCAGTGGCTGCAGAGTAGATGCGACAGATACGACGAATCAAGAACATCAGATTGACCTGAGTCTCTCTTCTCATGTCGCCCTTTCTCCAGAAGCAATACTTCGGATCCAGGTGAGGCATTGGGAGCACCACCGTGAGAGCATACTGCGATGCAGAAGCCGCAAATGCAGCTGCATTCTTCACCAGTTGTCTCTGTTGAAGCAATATGCTACAAGCATCAGCGATACGTTGCAACGAAGATGAGGCCTCGTTGTAAGTCGTCGCCATCGGAGGAAGCGACTCATCCGTAAGGACAGCTGGGATGAGGATGGGATCTGGACGAGGATCACCCATGAGCTCTCGGACGACATTCGCGTAGTTGTCAGTACGAAGACGCCCAAACAACGGGTGAGCTGCTGAACCTGCATCAGTTCGAAGAGTTGCTATTGACCCTTTTGTGAAACCGTCGTTCTGAGTCGCAGACGAAATGCCGTGGCTATGAACGTCCACAGGTTTTGCAGAGGTAAAGTTGAGCTTTTTCGTCATCTTGTCGAGGAGATCCCATGTGCTAGCCAATGCAGCTCCTAGAGTGCCATCAGCAACGGTTAGCGGGTCAATTGTAGTGGCATAGTTCGCCAAGTTGCGCCCTGCCAGGCTCATGATACGAGTGTCCTCAGGATCCAAGGAGCCTGGGCCTGAACCATCAATCGCTGCATAGGCCATATCCATAGCAGCATTCATGATCAGTAAAGACGAATACTTGGCGGATCGAGCTCCAGCTGCTGGCGTCGTTGCCAAAGCAAGCTTTGCCAATGGATGGAAGGACATGGCAGAGATCGAATCTGGCGCCTCTAAATACTCATGTGGACCCTGATCCGGGTTGGAAAGCAACGGTTGGGAGTTCAACGACGGCAAAAGCTTGGTGTAGAGGAAGTGGGCATTGTTCTTCTTGGACGGATACACCTGCATTCGGAAAAGGACAGACCAGAATGTGGAATCCTTCACACGCTGTTCAGGAATATCCCAAATTGTGAGGCCTAACTGTTTAAGCTGTCGTCCGGTTTCAGAATCAAAGCTCGAAGGATGATACTCAAGTCCGTCCCTGCCAGTGTTGATGACAGTGAAGGAGTACTTCCCGTCTCCACAATTGCGAACAATGTAAAGACAGATGTGGGCGTAGTCCGGCTGTTGCCATCCACCAGGAAGCACGAGTTGCTGGTTCGTTTGTAGATTCTCCATCACCGACACAAACACATTCAGAAAGTTCAGAAAGAGGCCATCTAGCTGCTTTCCAGAGGCACCAGCTGAGTGAGGGAGAATTGAGATGAGCTTGACACAGGCCTCACAGGCCCAGTGGTTCATTCGAAGGAACGACAAGGGTCCTGTTGGATTGCCTGTATTGGCGCTCTTGCCAAAGCCGAATCTACCTCTTCCACTGCGGGCTAGGTTGTCCGTCTCAACGACAATGTGGCAGATGAAACTCAATGCCTTTGATAACTGCTGATACATCCCAGCCACATCTGCCTGCTTCTCCTTCGGAATCGGAAAGCGTCGAACATAGCTCTGCAGATTCATGAGAGCCCAGAAAGGAGGAACACGAAATACGGGCGAGAATGTACGGTTCGGAAAAGTCCCGTCGGACCCAGCCAAGAAATCGTACGGGTTGAACGTCGAAGACGACATGTGAACAGGTGGAGCGTCCATCGCGCCTTCTCCAGCCAGGGCAACGCCGCTAGAACCCAGGCCTTGCTGGGTGGGGGCGGTGGCCTGCTTCGCCAATTCCTCCTTCTCTTTCTTCATCTCAGCCCTTCGCCTGGCTTCTTCCTGTTGTCGGACTCGCTTAGCTTCCTTTTCCTCCTTGGTGCTGACCGGCGGAACGGTAGCAGCACCAGCCGTCATTGGAATTGGATTCACAGGTGCCGCCGGCTTCGCCTTTTGTGTTGGTGCCGCACTTGCCGTGGCCTTGGGAGATGGTTTGGCAGGAGGACGGCTAACCTGCTTAGAGGAAACACCCAGCCGGGCCATGGCAGAGGCAGTGTCGCTATTTCCAGATGGAGACGCGGACGAAGGCTTCGCAGCTAGCTGCGGAGTCACAGCCCGGGCTGCAGACTGCGGCGGTGATGTAGTGCTGGACGCAGCAGATCCAAACGACGCCGTCGACGCACCTCCGGTAGTTGGCGAAGTCTGTTGTGGTGTCTGAAGAAGATAGGAAGGAGTAGGAACGGGAGTTGGATTAGAATCTAATGCAGCAAAAGGATCATCCAAACCAGCTCTGAAACTAGAGACCACCGAAGCAGGCGGCTGTTGAAGCAAAGGAGCAGCAGCGCGGAACGACTGTGTCTGTTGGACAGGCGGAGTTGGGCGGTATTGTTGTTGTTGTTGCTGTTGCTGGCCATATGTTGGGTTGAAAAGATTCGCCGGAGCTCGCGGCTGTTGTTGTTGTTGCATCGACGCATTGAACGAGGCTTGTTGCGGTCTTTGTTGCGGAGGAGCAAATCCAGCTTGAGCTGTAACGTAGGCAGGAGGAAACCAGCCTTCACGGCCTTGGTAGGAGCCCCACCACCATGCTCCTTGTTGACCTGGCTTCGCAGTCAACGTCGCGCCCTTAGGAAACGATAGCTGCGACTGAGCAGCCTGGCCATTGAACGCATGCTTGGTAACGAAGTTCTGCATTTTCGCTACCGATGAAAGGCCAATGCCTGCTTTCGCACTTGTCAACAATAGCAATGACTCTGTGAATGTCTATGTTGAAAGACAATCGAATTTCCTCTGATTTACTGCTATTGTCCTTTCCCTCGCAAGGAACAAAGAGGAGAATAGGATATTAGAGAGAACAAGCAAGAACAACAGGAGTCGTCGTCCAAGGCAGGAATGAAAATGAACGGAACCAGTTCGATCGTGGTCGCTTGCTGCAAGCCAAATTTGGGTAAATGCCACTCCGAGATCTTTCTCAATGATATATCTCAACTGGTACGGTTATTACGGCGCATAGTTGGTGCGGTGTCCCATCCGTTGAGAAGCGCTGGCGGATGGGAGTGAAATCTAAGTGGGCCCACACGATCCTGTAGTAGATTCATTATGACAACATCGACGTCACTACCCCTCAGCGAAGATACTCTGGCGGGAAGATTTCTATGTTATTATAAAGATCTGACTATTATCAATGATCGAAAATCACGACGAAATAACGAGTCACGAAGTGGGTGCTCATCTTTTCATCTTGCACTGTCTTCGAAGGCTCGAATGGTCCAGTTGATTCGATCCGACGTTGGTGGATCCATGGTCTTGCGTAGTTTAGGCACTTCGTGGTAGTGTGTTGTTTGACAGGTGCCTCCCATGACCAACAGGTCGCCATCCCTCAGCCAAATTTCTGTCTTCTCCTTCTTGTCCTTTCGCTTCCGAAAGAGAAATCGCCTTGTGCCTCCCCAACTCAGACTAAAGATTGGGCAGCTGCGATGCATAGCTCGTTCATCGTCCGAATGCAAGGAAATACTGTCGCTGGGCTCATACCAGTTCTGCAAGCAACCATTGTACTTGTTTGGAGCAACGCCTCGACTCAACTCATTCACTCTGTCAACTAATTGTACCACCATCTTTGACTCCTTGAGAGGTCGAGCAACATTCACAGCTCCACTGTAGGCATATGATACACCCCAAGATTGGGACCACCGCTTCTCTTCTGTCTGTCTACCAAAGATCATGAGTTTATGACGATTGGTTGGGTGTAGGCTCCACTCTTTCTGGAGAGCGTCCTCCGTCGACGTGAGCCACTTGCGCTTCAGAAGGTACCAGGAAGCCCCATCTGGGGTTAGGTAGTAGGCTTCCGCGCCCAGTCGCAGAGCCAATGTTTCGGCGTCCTTATTCTTGGCGGCAAGTTTCGGCTTCTTGGTCGACGCTGAGGCAAAGTAGCTGTGCAGCGTTCTTTTCTTCGACATTGAAAGAAACAGTGTCTTCACACACTGTGATTGCATAAAAAGAGTAAGGCACAAGGGAACAGTCTAGTCGAATGGACCGTTTCATGGTCGATTAGAAATGATCTGATTTGGTGAAGAACGTTGAAGCATTTTCGAATTTGTGAACATTATAAAAAGGGTTAGCGATAGATCATTTTTGTCACCCTATTTTTGAACGTTTTCATCACATTGGACTTGACTTGACGTCCATTGACTCTGCTCATCTGTTGGTACACATTTCCGTCTTTATCGCATTCGGCAGATCATCGTTCATTGACACAAGAGAATCTCGGAGTTTTCGGGGAAAAATACCACTACAATGAGCGCAAGGCGACGGCTGAACCCGATGAGAATGCCTCTCACCTTCAGGGATTACCTGGGAAGAGCGCTGATTGGGACCTTGGTTGCATGCAATGTGGTTGGATTCACCATGCTGGGCATCATATCGATATCTGAAAATGATCCTCGCAAGAATGATGGTCCCATCATCAAAAAACAGGTGGAAGAAGGAGACGTGTCTAGGATGTTCGAGTTGGACTGGGAGGAAAATAAATTGGAATGGAAGCATATTCTAGCTGGCATCAAGTTAGATGGCAAACCAATAATGAAGCCAGATCCGAACGCGCAGACGTTGGAAGATTACAGACGACAAAAGGAAGAACGTTTGGCAGTCCAACGGCAGCAGAGCCGTAATAAATAAGTCTATGCTTTGGAGTATGAACATTAAGTGAATTAATCCTTATCAAATTCTCGCATGACAATCTGAATGCCGTCCATTAAGACCAACATTCCTGCATATGGCATAGATGGTCGGAAAGCTGGCTTAGAGGCCAGGGCACCCAGTGAAATTGCTCCAGCTATACCAATCTCTCCCCATTCGCCAGGATTGGCGGCGACACGCAAGCCATACTTGACCTACACAAAGTACTAGTTAGGAAAAGAACATGCTCCGCAACACATACATTGAATTCACTCACCACATGAAACCCGCTGAAAAATCCACCAAAGATTGTTGCTGATCGTGTTGTTCCTTGGACAATGTATCGGAATTGCGCCTGTCGCGAAGCCTTTTGTAGCACAGCTGACTCTCCGGCTGTTCGCATGGAATCCATGAAACCAAACACAGCCCCTGTGATTGCACCGATTGTTCCACCAAAGGCTGTCATCTTCAGCAAATTCTCCGTCGAGTACGCGACACCCGTTGAAACTTCTTGTTGCTGAATGTCTCCTCCCCCTTCACTTTCGTGTGACTGCTCCATCATTTGCTTTTGTAGCGTCTTGAACACTTGCTCCTTGTAGGCATCTGGATCACTAGCATCTTGACGAATGAGCGACCACGGAATGCTGCGGCTACGGTCCCAAGACGACATGGTGGTAGGTTTGAGTTTTATCCTTGCTCGCGAAAATTTGATGGCCACCATCAATCACGTTCGTACGAGTACCAGTGCATTGCAGTAGTAGAGTGTATGGTGCACATGCACTGTATACCAGGACAGACTGTACATGTCTAGCAACATCACTCCCCATTGATGCACTATTAGCAAACT
>JAVCKV010563795.1:0-10684 GCA_032274145.1 Herpochondria borealis | reverse complement strand
TTAGGCTTTTACTACAAGATAGTTTTAAGTAAACAGCGACTTAATAAAAAGACTTAGGAGAAATGTACTTCTAGGTCTTTTTTAGTGAGAAGTATTTTTTGCAAAATATTGCTTTTTGAAAGAAAGTAGTAATAATATTCTTCCATTTTTTAATAAAAAATTAATGTCTGGAGCTTCTGTATCAAAATCTTTTACTTCTTGAGCTGGGGGTTTTAATTATGAGGACTTATTGGGACAGAGCTCCGAAAAAGACTTTCAAAGATGGAGCGAAGATCTTGATTCAGAACAATTAGAAGTTACACCAAGACAAGTTAATAGTGTACTTAGTATGAGTAGTGAGTCATTAAAGTATAATTCACTTGTTAATTGATATATTGAAGGAGTCGCCATATTTCTAGAAAGGTTTTATGAAACTTTACAATGAGATAATATTGAACAAATTTGACGAGAGCTTATTTTGATTCACAAGGATTTTTGTAATTATCAAAAAGTTTTTAGGGATCGTTTTCAGGGGGAAGATAATGATAGTTATGCTGTAATTTTATCACAAATGCTTCACTTAGCTACTCCTGTGATTCATATGGGGCCTCAGTTTGAGGCAGTTTTTGAGTATATTTCAAAAAATAAAGTAGTTCTTATAGGAGATATTTTTAAGTGAATTATATCTTACTGAACAGTTGCTGATGCTGAATATAACTCAGTTGTTAGTACGTACTTGAGTTTTAGGAAGCACGGAAAAGATATAATTAATAAAATAAGATCTTATAAGAAAAAGGTCGATACTATTTGAACTAAGAATGAGAACTTAGAGCTATCTCATTTTGTTGATTTATTATGAGAAGAATGTCCAGATTTGTGAGTAGAGCTAGAATGAGATAGATCTTTATTTGATGAATATAAAATTAACGCTGTAATTTTCCAGGTGATTTTTGATAATCTTGTATCAAACTATCAAAAATATTGAACTAATTGAAAGATAAGCCTGAAAATAGAACAAGGAGAACTTCATATCAGGTTTACTAATAGCATAAAGCAAAGTACATGAAATGTAATTTCTTCAAAAGTTGGATCAGACGTATTGGTTTCATGTGTTAATAGATTATGATGAAACGTAGCTTTTTTTGGTTTTAAAGAAGATCAATTTATTGTAGAAATATTATCTTTGAAACTTACTTCTTAAATATCGTCTTGTTTTACGGTCAAACACGTAGATTAAAGATACTTTTTTAGTAGAATCAGATTTCATATGAGTCTTTTTTTTTGCCCCATATAGTTCAAAATTTGTAATTATAAGAAATATAGTGTAAGGTTGTAGATATATTTTATTCTGCAATATTCTTATAGATGATTACTGCTGTTACAGATATTCCTGACGAAAGTCATGATTCGAAGGAAGACGATCCTTCAGTTGAACCTGTTATAAGAAGATTTATAAGAGATGCTGAAACTGTCCTCGACCCAGAACAAGTAGCAGCAGGACTACGTGTGAAAAATGATCGATTACCTAGGGTTTCAGAAACGAGAGGAATGTGACGATGAGGGGATGTTCTATTCCTTGAAAAAGAAGAAAGAGATTCTTGTGCGAGATTTTATAATAAAATATCTGTATTTTTACAACAAAATGAAGATATAGATGTATGGAATGCAAGTGATGTATTTGCTTGTATTGGCATGGGAATAGAACTTTGTTATCAACTAGGGAGTAGTACATCATGAGATCAGGGAGCGGATATTCAAAGCGTAATTAACTCTACAGTCCTTCTTCTTTCTTCTTTAAAAGCTCACTCTAGAGAAGATTTTGAAGCTAGAAAAACTGAAATACTACAAGATTTTAAAGATATTTCTGCCCTTCTTCCTTTGCAAATGCAAAGATTGAGAAAAAATAAAATCCCATGATCTCTTTGAGACAAAAAAGAAATTAAAGAAAAACTAGCCCTTATTTTTTGAGATGATGTAAATCTTGAAATCACTTGTAGGTGGGAATCTTCTAGAGGTTGAAGGGATAGGTACGACATACATTCCCTCAGGTGTATTTGTATGTATATTGAGAAAAGTTTTGCAAACTATGGAATCCCTGGTTCTTGAGGCGTAAAGATATCTCTAGGGCACGGTGATGTTAATATAGAGGCAAGTCAGAAGGTTTGACAAGTAGATGCTCATAAGCAATCGTATTCTAATGCGAGAGAAGAGAGTTTTATAACGGAACTTATAGAAGAAAGCTGATGAAAGATAGAAATAGTAAGGGATGAAGTAACGGGTGTTAATACGGTAGTAATTACTGGAATCAAATATAATATTGTATAATTAAATGCTCTCGTTTGAATTTTTCTTTATTGTAGAGCGTTCTTGATCTCATCATATCGAAATCACTGAGAAAGCAGTTTCTGGGTGATTTTTTGTTTTCACTCAAAACTATTTATATCTACCTTACTGCTTCGTGATACTATTTTATCATAGGCTTTTTTGATATTCTCTAACTCTCCCTTGCAAAAATATTCTTCTAAAATAGGAGAGAGTTTTTCTTTGTCGTTTTTTGTTTCTCATAGAGCTTGCGCTATATATTGTTGGCTCTTCCCTTTTTGAATATATCATTCTATCTTTCGTCTTAAAAACTCCTCATTAAGAAGAGATTCTCAAGAATTTTCATATTTTTCTAGATACTTTTCTACTGATTGAGATACAAATAATTTTTCTCTCATTTTTTGTCTGATATATCTATAATTTTTATTTCTAAAGATATAGTTATCTATTTTAGATGCGATAATTTGATTTTCTAATAGAAGGTGATCTATCTCTGATAATACAGTTTGAGCATCTTCTACTGTTCCCTTTTCATGAAGTTTCTGTTTGAGTCTATTATTGCTTGGATAGTAGCGAAAATAATACCAAAGAGCATAGTCTTTGAGTCTTTGTTTTGTGTATTTCTTCTCATTCATGTTTGTATCATACTTCCCTGTCATAAATAAGAAATTATTTTTGACAAAAATATTGGCACTTATAAAATATCAGTGCTTAAATGAAGTAGAATTGAAACTATGTTTTCTCTGAAATAGTTCTATACTTCTCTAAGTGTATTATTATTTTTTAAGCAATTTTTATGAAAATAGAGCCATTATTCGATAGGGTTGTATTAAAAGCTCTTGAGCAAGAAACGGTTACAAATTCTGGTATTATACTTCCAGAAAGTGCCACAAAAGAACGTCCATTTGTATATGAGGTTGTTGCAGTATGACCATGAAAATCTGATAGAGATATGAGTAGTATTTCTGTAGGAGACAAGGTCCTAGCAGGTCAATATTCAGGAGATGAAGTGAAGCTCGAAGATCAATCATTTAAAATAGTTGCAGTAGAGTATATATTAGGGAAAGTGGTTTAATAATAATTAACAACAAAATGGCAAAACAAATTGAATTTAGTGATAACGTGAGAGCTAAGATGTTTCGTGGTATGGAGCAGGTAGCAAAAGCTGTTACGGTTACTATGTGACCTAAATGACGTAATGTCATACTAGATAAAGGTTATGGTGCTCCTCAGGTAACAAATGATGGTGTTACTATAGCAAAAGAAATTGAGTTAGAAGATAGATTTGAGAATATGTGAGCTGAACTTGTTAAGGAAGCTGCAGAAAAAACAAACGCGATAGCGTGAGACGGTACTACTACTGCTACTCTTTTAACCTACGCTCTTGCAAAAGAAGGACTGAGAAATATCAAAACATGAGTGAATGCTGTTGAACTTAAAAACGGTATGAAAAAGGCTGGAGAGCTCGTATCAGAAGAACTAGAGAGAAATGTGAAGAACATCTCAACAAAAGAAGAAATAGCGCAAGTAGCGACTATATCAGCTCAAGATGCTGAAGTATGAGGAATAATAGCTGAGGCTATGGAAAAGGTTGGAAAAGACTGAGTTATATCTGTAGAAGAGTGACAAACTTTTGGACTTGAGGTAGAGATAACAGAAGGAATGCAGTTTGATAACGGATATATGAGTCCATATATGGTATCAAACACTGACAAGATGATCGCAGAGATGAAGGATGCCCCTATCCTCATCACAGACAAGAAGATTACGAATATGAAGGAATTTCTTCCTCTTTTAGAGCAACTCGTAGGATCAGGAAAAAAAGATCTCGTTATTATAGCTGATGATATTGAGGGTGAAGCTCTCACAACGATTATTCTCAATAAGCTTAAATGAGTTTTGAATGTTCTTGGAATCAAGGCTCCATGATTTGGAGAAAAGAAAAAAGAGATGCTTCGTGATATAGCGATTCTTACTGGATGAAATCTCATAGCAGATGAGCTTGGTATGAAACTTGAGAACGTTACGCTTGATGATCTTGGAAGAGCTGGCAATCTCATAGCGTCACAAAACGATACTATTATTATAGCGTGAGCGTGAGATCCAGATGATATACAGGATAGAGTGACTGAGCTCAAAAAACAACATGACAACTCAGATAGCAAATATGATAGAGAAAAACTTACTGAAAGAATCGCAAAACTCGCTGGGTGAGTTGCGGTTATCAAGGTGTGAGCTGCAAGTGAGGTAGAGATGAAAGAAAAGAAGCTTCGTATTGAAGACGCGCTTAACGCAACGCGCGCAGCAGTTGAGGAATGAGTAGTTGCTGGAGGTTGAGTTGCTCTTCTCAAGGCGAGTAACGTGCTTGTTTGAATTACTCTTGGAAACTCAGATCAAGACATCTGATTGCAGATAGTGCGAGATGCTCTATCATATCCAGTAAAACAAATAGCGGATAATGCTGGAAAAGAATGATCAGTTATTATTAATAAAATCGTTGAATCATCAGAGGTAAACTATTGATATAATGCTGCTACTGATGAATTTGTAGATATGATGGAGGAATGAATTATAGATCCTAAAAAAGTTGAACGTGTAGCCCTCTGAGAAGCTATATCTCTTGCAGGTATGTTCTTAACTACAGAGGCTGCGATAACCGATATCCCATCCAAGTGAGATGATACTACAGCTATGCCTATGTGAGGTATGGGATGAATGTGAGGAATGCCATGAATGGGAATGATGTAATTACTCTTCCACTATTTCAGTATAAGAGGCTGCGACTATCTCGTCGGAGTCTCTTATTTGTTCTGGTCAACATCATAGTTCAGGCTCTGATCATTTTATGCTATTACCTATGTTTATTATATCTGGTATAAGAGCATTCAAAAAACGTGTTATTTCTTCATAACGGTTATTGAGCCCTATATCCTGATCTTTGGTTGTTTCCCCTCTTCTGCTATCTTTTGCTATAACTAAATTTCATGTGTTGAAGGTTCTTTTTTTCTGTCTTCATCATAGTACGATTTCTCTTTTTTCCCTTTCTAGTATTAATTGTAGAATAGAGACTATTTCTTTCATTTCTTTAGTGTTCCCAAAACTAACTCTTAATATTTCCTCACTAGTATTTGAGCCCTTTCCAATTATGAAATAACGTTGTTCTTGAGGGTGTTTATTTATGGTAAAAGCTAGGCCTTGAAGTGATTGAATGCTTTCAAGTCATTGATATAGATCGTTTTGTCTTTCTAGTGATTCGAGTTTTGTTTCGGAATCAATAACTATACATTCTAAACTATCAGATAGTTTTCATGGTGTTTTTTCTCACATATAGTTGGTATTTAGAATAACTATGTATATGAATCTATTTTAAACTATATATCTTCTTTTTGCAAAATACCAATACTTCCCTACACTTTTTCTGAAAATATTTTTTCAAAAAAAACATATGAAAAAAGGAGAGATTATTGAGAATATTGAGGTAGAAAAACTCGTATTTTGAGGGAAAGGCTTCGCAAGACTTGAAGACTGAAAGGTTGCCTTTATAACAGGAGGGGCTATTCCTGGATCTATAGTAAATATAAGAATCATTAAAAAGAAAAAAGATTTCTATGAGACTCAGATAACGCAGGTTATTAAAAAATCTGTTATAGAGACATGAAAATATGACCTATTTCCATGAGCTCCATGGATGAATATAGAATATTCAGAACAACTCAAGATCAAGCAGTCACAAATAGAAGAAGCATTATTTCATGTGAAAAAACTCCAAGCTGAAATAAATTTTCTCGATATCATATCTGCTCCAGACCAATTTTGATATAGAAATAAGATTGAGTTTTCATTTGGAAAATATGTTTCTCATAAAGAAGAGGTATTCCAAGATTTTAATATCGGTTTTCATAAGAGGGGAGAATTTTCTAAGGTAGAAGATTACGAAGAGTGTCTTTTGATAGATGAAGAGCAAAATAAAATTTATTCCGAAATACGTAAATTTACAAAACAGTCATGACTTCCAGTACATGATCAAAAAATGTGAACGGGTTTTTGGAGGCATTTCATGATGAGAAAAATGCATTTTAGTTGAGATATATTGATTGTTATGTCTGTGTATGATAAGTATTTTGAAAATGACACTTCTAAGTTAACTGAGTTAGATAAAATAAGAACTTTTCTAAAATGATTGTCTGAAAAATTTCCTAATATTGTGTCGGTGTATATCTCTCATAATGATAACAAGTCTGATACTCTTATATGAGATATGGAGCTTGTTTATGGTAGTACTGTTATCTCTGAGAAACTCTTAGGGCTTACCTTTGATATAGGTCCAAAGAGCTTCTTTCAAACGAATTCAAGATGAGCTGAGATTCTCTATTCCCTAGTGAAAGACTTTGCGCATAAAAAGAAGGAATTATGAACGACTCTTGATCTTTATGCAGGTACATGAACTATAGGGATGATATTCTCTGATATTTCAAAGGAGGTGGTTAGTGTTGAACTTGTAGAAGAAGCAAGTAAAAACTGAGAAAAGAATGCTCATAAGAATGGAGTAGATAATATTAGTTTTGTGAACGCAAAAGTAGAAGACTTCTTAACTCAGTATTTAGAGGCTGGGAAAAAAGCAGATCTTCTTATTATAGATCCACCTAGGGCTTGAATGCATCCATCAGCTCTCCCTAACATACTAAAGTTTTGAACCGATCAGATAATTTATGTAAGTTGTAATCCAGCGACTCTCTCGCGAGATCTTGGGTATATTCTAGAAAATTCTGATTACAAGATAGAAAAAGTCCAGGCAGTTGATATGTTTCCCCACACGCATCATATAGAGACAGTTGTGAGTCTTACAAGGTAAGAAATAGTTACTAAAAAAGAGAGCTGAGGCTCTCTTTTTTTATTATGGATTTATTTATATTCCGATTCCATCTTTGATAGCATTTACTTCATAAAGAAGCGTTTTATCTTTTTTAAGAAGCTTGTCGAGTTTTTTACATGAGTATAGAACAGATGCGTGGTTTCTTCCATTGAATATATTCCCTATTCGCTCATAGGTGTAGTTCATCTTTGTTTTAAGAAGATACATACTTACTTGTCTTGGTATCATGAATTCCTTTTTTCTATTTTCTCAGAGTATTCCGTCTTTTTCTATACCAAAGTGTGAGCTAACAGCGTCAATAATATCTTCGTAACTTCTGATAGTACTTTTTGTTCTTCTTTCTGAGAGTTTCGATTCACCGAGAAGATCTTTAGTAAAGCTAAGTTTTTGGAGTTTTTGAGCTATACGCGTGAGGCTAGGTGTGTTCCCTGTGAGTTCATATTCAGCAATCATTTGATTGAGTACTCATTCTAGTTCACGAACATTTTCTGTAACATTTGCGGCAATAAACTCAGAAACATCATGAGGTATCATAAACTCTTTTTCTCTCGCTTTTTCCTGAATGATAGCAAGACGAGTCTCAAAGTCTGGTTTTCCAATATCTACGGTAATTCCCCACTCAAATCTACTACGAAGCCTTGGTTCTAGCTCTGTAAGTTCTTTTGGTGCTCTGTCTCCTGATATGATAATTTGTTTATTGCTATCGTAGAGAATATTGAATATATTATAGAGTTCATTTTGAGTCTGCTCTTTTTTTGCAAGAAACTGTACATCATCTATCACAAGTACATCTATATCTCTGAATTTTTCTCTCATTCTCTCAACATTCCTCTTTTTTACAGCTGTTACATATTCTGTTATGAACTTATCTGCTGTTGTATAGGCTACTTTTTTGTCTTTGAATTTCTTTAGTATCTCATTCCCTGTTGCTTGAAGGAGGTGGGTTTTTCCAAGTCATACATCACCATAAATATAGAGTGGATTATATGATTTTCATGGATTTCGAGTTACTGCTTCGCACGCTGAGAATGCAAGCTGATTGTCAGCTCCTACGATAAAGTTTCATAGAGTATAGCGAGCATTAACATTAGGTGTTGATTTGGCTCATGCTGTTACTGAACTACGAGACTTCTTGTCACCTGCTTTGGTTTCTTTTGCATTCTCTTTAAAATAGCTCTGACAATCAATAGCATCAGTATTAGAGGGGTTATCAATAGAACTATCTACGATAAATTTTATAGTAGTTATGTTCTCTCCAAATTCTTTTTGACTGGCTTCTAATATCTTGTTTTTAAACTTAGCCTCTAGATTGTCTTTCATAAAACTTGAGACAGTACCGAAAGTAATGCTGTTAGAGCTTATTTCAATTATTGAAATTTTTCGAAAGTATACGAGAAAATCTTGTTTCTTAAGTTCTCCAATAAGACCTGTGAGTATGTTTTTGAGTCTGTAGTGTTTTTCCATTTCGAATTATATGTGTATGATTAAGTTTTGTGTTTCATGTATATGCCCTATTGCATGAACTAAATATATAAAAAATTGATAGCTCGTCAATCATAAAAAAATATTTGACGGATATGTATGTATAAGTTTTTTATACGTACATATTTTTGCTTTGCTTCCCTAAATGCTTACTATATTTTTATGGGTATTTATATCTCTAAGTTTTTCTAAAATGTTAAAAAATAATTCTCTTTTATGAATCGTTTATGGGGTTTTATTTTTCTTGCTTATTTGTGTGTTTTTTCTCACAAAAAGTAAAGATCCTGAGAATGCTATTGTATTTGAATACCCAAAATGAGATATAAATTTTGCTGGTGAATTAGTTTCTTTCGAATGAAGAAATTATGGTAATAAGCAAAGGTTTGATAAAGAATATATACTCAGCTCTAATAACTTATATCAATTTTACTTATATGTAAAGCGTTATCCCTTATATATCCCAGATATAGAAGAGGCTTTGGAAGAAGCTGAGATTCCAAAAGATTTCATATATATGCCAATAGCTGAGAGTGCGCTGAGAAACGACGTTGTTTCATCAGCTTGAGCAGCAGGTATATGGCAGTTTATGCCTGAGACTGCAAAGCGTTATGGTTTGCAGGTAGATGAATTTATTGATGAGAGATATAACGTTACGAAGGCAACTCAGGCAGCAATAGAATATCTTTGAGACTTATATGATATATTTGATGATTGGTCTCTTGTTGCAGCAGCTTACAATAGATGAGAAAATGGACTGAGAAGAGATATGGCGTCTCAATGAATTGATAACTATTATGACTTGTATCTCAATGATGAGACATCTCGATATGTATTTCGAATACTCGCAATAAAGTATACGATGCAGTCGTATTTTGAAAAGAAAGCTATGGTTGATGCTCTTATATGAGGGGTATATAAAAAACCAGATATTCAGACTATACTTGTGACTTGAAATATAGATTTAAAAACTTGGGCTCAACAGAACTGATACAATTACAAAGATATAAGAAACTTGAATAAATGGATAGTTGGAGATAGTTTGCCTGTGTGAGAATGGAGACTAGATATTTTAAAAAAATAATAATGAAGTTTTATTTTAAATTATTCTTTACTCGTAACCTAGATGATCTTATTATTCTGGCAAATGAGTACGTTTTTCATGGTGATTTAGAAAAAATCATTGAAGTGACATACACCTACAGAGAATTAGAATGAGGAAATATATTGAATGAGACACTTTTTGAAGAGTATCTTTGACTCAAATATCCAGACCACTCTATTGAATACTTATGAAGAAGATTTGTATATAAGATGGAGGTTCAAGCAGTTTTGATAGATGACCTGCTGTTAAAGCTTAAAAAAATAAGAACCTTGTCTCGTAGTGAATCACTGAGAAGGTGAATTTTTGAAGAAGCACTTATATATGTAAAGAATGTTCTAGGAATAGCTATTTTGTGATCGAGCTTTGAGATGCAGAAAGCTTGATATGAGATTCCACTTACTAAAAAGCAGATAATAAAGAGAATTAAACAAATAGAGGAAAAAGAACGTGATATATTTGGTCTTAAGGTTCTAGAGTCTCAAGAAGAATTTTCATCATGTTATAACTTTATTACTAAAAACCATGAACAAAAACAAAAAAAACTTCTGCCTGAAGATAGAGAAGCTATGGATTTATATTTGGATACGATAAAGAATAAGTCAAAATGTGCCATAAGTGAAAATAAGCTTATTAAAACAAAGAAACTAAAATGAGATTTTTTGAAAAAAAATGTTGAGCGAAAAGACTATAGAAAAATATTTGATCTCGTATGTGAGTTATATAGCCTTCCACAACGTACTAAGCTAACAAATGCAGGTTCAATTTATGATGGGGATGATTTTTTAGAGATACCAAGAAATGAATCTTTTTCTTCAATGCCTTTAGAAAGAGTCTTAAAACTTATAAGTCATGAAATAGAGTCTCATTATATCAACTCATATAATTGAAAAATTTTATTATGAAACTTTAGATGAGCTAAGAATCTT
>JAVCKV010563784.1:0-10684 GCA_032274145.1 Herpochondria borealis | reverse complement strand
TTTTCGGTAAGGGTTTTTACTCTCCATAATACCAGTATGTTAGGATTAAATATCCTGTCAACTGGTCTAGACCCTAAATTTTATACTTCCTACTCATCTCGCATCATTTTCTTCCCACCACCTCTTCTTTTCTTCACAACTTTCTTTTCCACTAAATTCCGAACATAAATAAGCTTATTTCGTGTTTTTGAATTTTCTTGCTCTGTAATTTCAAACTTTCAGGTGGCACTGATGAGGGGAGTGAGTTTATCAAACCCGTAGTTTCTGGAATCAAAGCTTGGTTGTTTCTTTTGGATGAGTCCTCAGACATCTCCGAGAAAAGCCCATCCATCGTCTCCAGAGACTGCCGTTATGGTTGAGGCAATAAGTTCAATAACTTTTGGCCCTATATCTTCGACTCATGTTGAAACTCACTTTGTTTGTTCTGTTTGTTTTTTGAGTATTTCTATGAAGATGAATTTATCACAGGCTACAACAAAGGGATTTGGAGTCTTTTTCTCTCCGATACCGATGACGAGTTTCCCAGCTTCTCTGAGTCTTGTTGCTAAACGAGTAAAGTCACTATCTGATGATACGAGACAAAAACCTTGTACTTTTTCGCTATAGAGGATATCCATCGCGTCAATTATCATCGCAGAATCGGTAGCATTTTTTCAGGTAGTGTATCCGTATTGTTGAATAGGAGTGATTGCATTTTCGAGCAGAAGGTTTTTCCACTTTGTGAGTCCAGGACGCGTCCAATCTCCGTAGATTCTCTTAATGGTGGGATTTCCATATTTGGTAATTTCTTCGATCATTTCCCCGATATAGGCTGAGGGAATATTATCCCCATCGATAAGAACGGCAAGATTGAGATTGGTATTCATAATTTTATAATTATTGAGTAATAACTTTATTATTTCCTTTTTCCTGATAAAATCAAAGTTAATATTCCTAAGTCCTTCTATATATGTCCATCTGGCAAACTGAATCTTGGCAAGAAATGCTCATTGCTTCTCATCAAGCAGAAGAGTATTTTATGATCGAACGAAACATAAGTGTAGATTCGTCTTCTGATAGTGAGGATTTATCAGAGGATAATATAGTGTTTATAGAAAAGAGAAAAGTCTCGATGTGAGAATATGGACTTTTTATCACGGGTCTTGAGTGAGAACTTGATGAAGATTTTTTCCAAGGACTTACGGAGCTTTGCCAAGAAGAGAAGTGTATGTTTATTCAGGTTGAAACACTGGATTACTTTTGAGCCTCTTTCCCTAATAATAGGGAAAGAATTCAAGATTGGGTTATCTGAAACTATAAAAAGTTTATCCCTCCATATACAGCAGTCATAGACATCACCCAATCTGAGGAAAAAATTCTATCTGCAATGAAACAAAAGGGGAGATACAATATCAGACTCGCAGAAAAAAAATGAGTGGTGATAGAGCAGGTAGAAAAAAACTCTCATAACGTAGGTATTTTTCATAAGCTCATGTCAGCCACTACTGAGCGAAATAAATTCGCTGGAAATACTCAGGAATACTATGAAACGTTTTTAGAGAAAATTCCAAATTCAGAATTGGTGTTTGCTTACTATGAAGAGCAGGTTATCGCAGCTGGAATATTTGTGTATCAAGACGATGTAGCTTTGTACTATTATTGAGCCTCTAATAATGACTATCGTAAAGTGATGGCTCCATATCTCCTCCAATGGAAGGCAGTACAAACAGCACAAAAGAGATGATGTAACATCTATGATTTTTTATGAGTCGCAGGTCCTGATGACGTAAATTCTTCACTTGCGGGAGTAACAGATTTTAAACTCAAACTTTCTCCAGATAGGAGAGAGGTATCAACAGGCTATATTTTTGTGAATAAAAAATGGAAGTATAGACTCATACAACTTCTTAAAAAAATGAAGGAATAAATATATATTTAGAGTAATAATAATAAATTGACAAGTACTATATTTTTAATAGTATATTTCTGAAATATACTATTTTTTATAAAATATATTATGAAAAAAATACTCTCAGCGCTCTTTCTTAGTCTTCTGTTTTTCGGAACAAGTTTTGCTTCACATGGAACATCAGCCACTACAAATTCTTACTATGTTTGAGATGTAAGTGAGTGCCGATATATGTTGGAATATACTTGTGAACACAACTATCAAAAGTTTTCTGACAACAAGTGATGCGGTTGTCGTCTAGGAAAAAATCTAAACGTTCAAAACCAGTATTTTTCCCCTCAAAATACCTCCTCATCTCAAAATAGATATTGTAGAAATGAAACACGTGAGGTATGTGGAGCTCCGAAGAATACTTGTACAGGAAATAATTGTACGATTCTTCATCCGAGGACTTATAAAAATATTTGTCAGCTTGAAGCTGTAGATGCAAAATTTCTCTCACAATGAGAATGTCAGACTTACAATAGAATAAACTATGATAGCTATACCTCTCAGAATTACAGAATAAATTACCAGACAACGGATGAAGATTACCTCATGTATCTTGTAAATGAGTTCATATATGACCTTGAGAGGAAGGATTATTCATGAAGAAAAATAATCTCTACGATTGATAGAGTGATTACAAAACTTGAAGACTTATGAGATGATAATGCACGCTACAGAAGTGCTGCACGTGATGCAATTTGGGAGTTAAAAAGATACCGAGATCGCTATGAAGATGAAGATGCATACGAAAAAATAGAAGATATATTTGATAGATATTAAAAGAGAATTTCTTTTGGAAAATCTCTCTTTATTTATACAATAGAAGCCAAATTTGGACTTCTATTTTTAAAAAATATGTGAAAGAAAATCATTCTGTTGTTGGTACTTGTTTTCAGCTCTATAGGTGGATATGGACTTGTTTTTTGAAGCAGTCTTGTATTTTGAGTTGAGATTTCCTATGTTGGAACTGTTTCCGACAAAATATATCTTGATGATGCTCAGCTCTCAAAAACAGTTCTGAGTTATAGATCAAATACAAATATATCTGACTACAAGATTCATACATCTTGTGAGAGTGGTACACGTTTTTTAGAGAGGTATAAAGGAGTATATTTCTTCGAAGTAGATTTCTTTGGAAATAGCGCATGTAAAAATGAGAATATTATTCTTGTAAATCCAGATACAGACGAGAAAATAGTAAATTCTCTCAGTCAACTAGACTTTATTCATGCTCATCAAAAGTTTTCAGAATTTATAGATTATTCTGATAATGAACTCAGGCTCTATAGTGGATGACTCGCTACAGATATGAAGAAAAATGCGCTCTTTCAAAGCTATGGAGAACAAGCGATAGTGGAAAACTATAATTCAATCTATGCAAAAAGAGTATATCTTGAAGCTGAATATCAGAAAAATATTGTTGATGAGATTATATCGTGAAGAGAAAAGAAATACCTTATTCCTGTTTCTGGGAGGCAACTCGCTCGTTCACACAGTAAAATCCCAAATGCAGCAAGAAATTATAGATCAAGCTATACTGATGGAATTCATCACTGATGGGATATAGATGGAGACTTTTGAGAAGCAGTGATAGCTCTCGATGATGGAATAATTGTAAGAGTCGTATCAGAATTTGATAGAACAGACTTCGCGAAAATAGATTATGGAAATAATTTATCTGAGTACCAAAAAACTCGAAATCTCGATATTCTCAGAGGCAAGCAAGTATGGCTCAAAACTCTCAAAGGAGAAGTTGTATTTTATAGCCATCTTGAGGAAATTGCTCCTGGGATAGAAGAGTGAGTCCGAGTAAGTAGAGGAGAAGCACTCTGAACTATCTGAGTAACAGGAGTTCCTGGAAAGGCTTACAAGGATTATCATCTGCATTTCCCCATTATGGAAAATCCATATAGAATCGAAGAAGCTTGAAATTATGACTTTTGAGACTATATGTTTTGGAATTGGAAACTCAATAATCTTTCACCAAGTGAAGTACTAGAAAAACAAAATGATATTTTTATAACCTCTCCCTAACCTTCTCCTACGAAGAGGGGATAACTTGAACCTATGGAAATTACAAAGAATAAAAAAGCATTTTTCGACTACGAAATACTCGACTCCCAGGAGGCTGGGGTAGAGCTTCGTGGCCACGAAGTAAAATCTATCAGAGCAAAGCAAGCGAATCTCAAGTGAGCATATATTTCGTATTATCAAGGAGAGTTGTACGTGAAATGAATGCATATTTCAGCCTGGAAATGACTCGTGAGTCGTCAGAGTGTTGAGGTAGAGCGTGAGCGAAAGATACTTCTCTCCAAGAAGAAAATTATATATTACGGCTCGAAACTCAAGGAAGGTGGATATACACTTTTGCCTCTCTCCTTGTATTTTAAAGGAAGCCTTATCAAAATACAGGTCTGACTTGCAAAAGGGAAGAAGCTCCACCAGAAAAAACAACTTCTGAAAGAACGGACTCTTGATCGTGAAGCTAAAAAAATGTTACATAAGAATTATTAAAAAATAAATTATTACTATGATAGATATAAAACACCTTGCTCAGAATGTTGAGCGATATAGAGAAGAACTCGAGAAGCGTGGGGGAAACCCTGACTTTACAACTGAAGCTTGTAATATTTACGAAGATTGGAAAGCTCAGAATACTGAACTGGATGAACGTTTAGAAAAGAAAAATGAGTTTAATAAAAATATTTGAAAACTTTCAGCAGAAGAAAAGACTATAGGACTTGCTGAAATGAAAGAGCTCAGTACAGATATAAAATGAAGAGAAAGTGCACTCAAGGAAATTTCAGAAGCATTAAAAAAAGCTGTTTCAAAAGTTCCAAATCTCAGCTATGATGAAATTCCTCTTGGAAAAAGTGATCTAGATAATCCTGTTATTCAATCATGGGGAGAAAAACCAAAATTTGATTTTGAAGTACAACCATACTACGAACTTGATGCGTATAAAAAGTATGTAGACCAAGAAGCTGGAGCAGAAGTTATGGGAGCAAGAGGGTATTATATGCGAGGAGATATGGCAAAATTCCAAAAGGTACTCTTTAATTGGGTGGAGCAAATTATATGGGGTTATGGATTTGATCCTATGTATGTGCCTTTGATGTTGAATGAAAAAACAATGACAGAAATTGGAAATCTTCCAGACTTTGATGGACAACTCTATGAAGTTCCTGTAAATGATGAGACGAGTTATTATTTGATTCCATCTTCTGAACAGCCACTCATGTCATATTACGCTCGAAAGAACGTTTGAGATTTAGAAGAACCGATTCTTGTTATGGCAAATACAACATGTTTTAGGAAAGAATCAGGTTCATATGGAAAGGATCAACAAGGAATTCTACGGGTACATCAATTTGAAAAGATAGAAATAGATGCTCTTTGTAGACCAGAAGATAGTGAAAAGGTATTCGCTCTGAACGCAAAAATAAACGAGGACATATACTCTCAACTTGGATTGCATTTTAGAGCTGTAGAGGTTTGTAGTGGAGATATACCAGCCAAGCATAGGAAACAAGTGGATTATGAAGCTTGGTTTCCTGGTGAGTGAAAGTATCGAGAAGTTTGTTCAAATGGTGCAGCTTCAGATTACCAAACGCGAGGTCTAAAAACGACATATAATAGAGACGGAGTAAGAGAATTTGCATGGTCTCTCAATTGTACTGCTGTGACATTTCGAACAGGACTTGCTATTATGGAACAATTCCAAACAGCAGATGGAAAAGTTATGATCCCAGAGGTATTACAGCCGTATATGTGAGGAAAAACTATGATATGATAAGAAAAATCCCATTAGCAAGGGGGAAAAGAGTTATTTTTTGAAAATAGCTCTTTTTTGTGCTACTATGAAGGTAATATTAGATTTTTGAAAAAACGTATGCTCCTTCTTTCAACTTCAAGCCTGACTGGTTATTGACTCCATAGAATATTCTCTTTTGCAAAAAACGCAGGGTATACAGGACTTGATATTTCACTTGGGATGATGAACTTCGACCTTTGGGATGAAGACTACATTTTAGAGCTTGTAAAAACCTTTGAACTTCCAGTTTTATCGCTTACGGCTCCGAGTAAAGGTATGAGCAAAAAGAAGTTAGAAAAAATCTTGCTGATCGCTAAGAAATTAGAAGTCCAGATGATTACTGTTTCTCCTCCACATCTCACAGACAAAGATACAGGATGGTTTGGGTCTCCACTTGCGAAGCTTAAGCGTGATATGCATATTAGTATGTGTATACAAAACGTAGAACCAAAATTTCTTTTTTTTGTAATTCCTGAATACCGAAATGCAACTCTCAGTCAGATTAAAACCGTAACCTGAGACACAACGCTTGATATTTTATGAGTTGATAGTTCTTCGAGTATGGATATCTTGAAAGCTCAAAAAATCCTCGGAAACTCTGTGAAAAACATTTTTTTCTCAGACAAGAAAGGAATGCAACGAGGAATACTTCCAGGAGGAGCTGGAGGAGGAATCTCACACCTTCCACTTGAAAGTTTCCTCATGAAACTCAAAGCTACAGGTTATGCTGGGTATGTCACACTTAAGGTAAGCCCGAAAGCCATAGGAGTTGGAAATGCTGAACGAGTAGAGCAGAACCTAGAGTACATGAAAAACTATTACGAAAAGCATTTTGAAAACTTTAATGCTTAGATTTTACTGATTTCTTGAAAATACTTATTAATTTTTGTTTATCTTTATCAGAGATTCTTGGGTATCCATTTTCATTCTTGTAACACGGGGTAAAATATAGAGGGATTAGAATTATTTCACTCAATGTGCTGATTCTCAAAGAAAGTTCAAAATGTTATTGTCTCAGTATCATTCTTTCACATTCATAAAACTTCTCTAAAAATTTGGTATGGTATTTCTTGGTTAGGATTAAAAAGACTATTTTCTCAAAATTCAGCAGCCGTGATTAAAATAGGAGGTTGAAAATCTATACTCCACTCAATTCAAACAATATTTAAAGCTTCTTGGTACACCCTTCGAGCATAATCTCATTTACAAGCTGAGAAAATTATTAAATCTGGACTAGTATTACCACTCTTCAACCTTATTTTATTTCTTTGTATAATTATTTCTGCCAGCTCATCTGGAGTTATTCAAATAGTATTCAGGTCAGTATAAGCTAGTTCTAGTTCGCTTTTCTCTGAATACTCTAGTAAGACAGAAAAACTATTTTCACTCGCATGTCATTCCAAGACAAGTGTTGAGGGGTTAGGATTATTAATAAAATCTCATACATATTCGTTAAGAGTGTGATTTTGGATTTTCTTTGTTTTTCATAACAGGTCTTCTGCATCAAATAATGTGTATGACTGAGATTGTTCAGTAAAAGCTTTTTGTGTTGCAGGTGTTCAAAAACCATCAACTCACTGTCAAAAATGAGCAATATGAAATGTATCTCTATTAGCAAACATCGGATTATCAGTTATTTTACTTTTATTTTCTAATATCAATGCCCATTCTTCTTCAATAAGTCGATTTTTATTTTGCTCAAAATTAATAATAATTTTATGTCAATCATAGTTAAAACGAGCTGAAATATTTCTTGCGATTGCTACTTTATACTCAGCTTTCATTTTAGGTATCAAATCTAATCAACCAAAGATTGAGTCAGGAATATTGGGTAATATATCAAAGATTCAAGGAAATTGGTCTGCGTTACTAAAAGTAGATAAATCTTGATTATATCAACCTGACAGGATATCACTATACGAAGAAGATGTATCAACTAGCTTTTTAAAACCTGTAAATTCATTGAATAGTTTGCCATATTTTTGTGAAAGTTGGGGATATGATGAAAATATGATTTTTAAAATACTATATCTTAAACTTAATTTTCATTCAATAGATGAAATTTGCTGGTTTGTTCAAGGACTTCTTCCAAGTTCTCTTAAAAATATATTTACTAAACTATCAATATTTTGAAGTGCTATCTCTGGGTTAGTTTTTATACAACTAATAAACAACTCTTGGGTATATCATGTTTGTGAGTTCACTGTATCTCAAAAATCTTCTTCTATGAGATTATAGTACCCGATTGCAATCTCTGAAGGAATAAAAAATGTATTAGGATTTTCAATAATCTGCTTTGCAAATCATGGAAATCTTTCAAGTATTTTCTTATAGTATGATAAGATAATCTGATTTTTTTGAGGGTTTGGTATTTCTAATTCTTCTGGCAGATGATTCAGCACGCTTAGAAGTCTTTCGTATCATATAAATTTTCATTTTGATAAGTCATAAAACTTGAAAAACGCATTTATAATTTCGACTTTTCTTTTTTCTATATCCATTCATTTAGGAAAATCTGTTTCGTTTAGATACGTTATAGTGTCATAATCAGGAACTTCTTTTTTATCTTTCTTAGACTCAGTAGTTGCTAAATCTATGTGTTGATTAAGTAAAAGTATATCCAAACCGTAGTTGCTATGGCCAATTCTACTCTCACCAATTTTTCTATCTCAAGTATACATTCAAATAGTATAGTTTCTTGGATTAAGAAATTTCTCAACCTTGAACTCTATTCATTGATTACTAGCATGCAAAATATTTTCTTGTAGTAATTCTGGTACGGTTATACTCTTAGCTCGAGATGAATCCTGTATTTCATTTCAAATTCATAGTGGGGTACTTAAAATACTACTCAATGGTATTTCTTTATATTTACAGGCTATTTCACAAATATGTTCAGCTAGACTTTCTCAATTTTTTTGTATATCACCTACATAAACTCATTCCCAAAAGATGTAAGCTCAATCTCAATTATTAGCTATAAATTGTATTCAGGAATCTATTATAATTCAAACAGTCTGTATATCTAGTTTAACTCAAAGTACGTCTTCTATATCCTCAATGCGAAGCTTTGGTTGATTTCTGTATAATTTTGTAATATCAGCTTGTCTTCCTATATCTTCAAATTTTAATAAGATTTTTGTTTTTTCTTGCAAGACTTTAATGGAATACTCCTGAAACGAAATATTTCCGGAGTTGTATAAGTCTAACAATACTCAAAATCTCTCAATACTTTTTCAAATTGATTCTGACTCAACTATATATGAGATATTTGCAAATTCAGCATCAAACATTCATCGTTTTAAGCTTTGTTGATATTCTTCATTATCGTTAATTTCAGTATCTAAAATTTTTTGTACTTTACCTGTAGCCTTGTCGATCAGTTTTTTTCTTATATCCTCAATATTGAAATTATTTGATTGATTTACATCAGTACCTGCATTAACTATACTTAAGACTCTTGAAAGAACTTCTTTGCTTCTCCCTGTTTTAGGAGATGACTCTAGTAGTTGAGCTAGCTGAGGTAAACTCATTTCTCATACTGAGAGTACTTCCCAAGGTTTTTCATTACTTTGTTTGAGTGATGCGTCCCAAGTTATTATATCTTGATGATTAGGTTGTTCAGCTGACATTTTACGCAACTTTAAAATATACTACTTATAAAATAGCATATTTTTCAAATTGAGTAAAGTTTTGAATATCCTAGCTCTTCACCTCCGAAGCCTCTAACTTTGCTTTCCCTTCCTTATAGGCATGATACCAAATAGCTGTTGTAAAAATGTCAAGAACGGCAGCCATATATCCAAGAACCAGTAAGAGGAAGAGAAATAAAACTCAGAGGATAAACAGAGCAATAGTTGTAAAAATATTAGAAGTCAGAAAGCCAGTTATGAATACGGCAAAGATAGGGAATACGAGGAATAAAAGAAAATTAAACATGACTTTAATATTCATGATGAACATCAAGAAATAGAGTTTTATTGTTGTCTTAATATTCAAAAGAGATATTTGTGATGAAACTCAGATGGCTTCAAACACTCATTTTTTTTGAAGAACTATTTCGTATCGTGCATATGCTACAATAATATTTACTATAAAAGAAAAGAAGAAAGCGATAACAAAAAATATTGATAGGGAACTGAGATATTCGATACCTAAAAATCTGAGACTAAATAAAAATCAGTTTATGATAGAAATGAATTTAAACATATTAAATATATTGTTGAATTCAAAGAGCGCATAAAATCGAAATACTCCTACTCCTATAGAGTCAGAACGACTCGCATCACCAAGTTGTTTTTTATCAATGTATTGTATTAAGGCTCATTCAAATATAGGAATAAGTACAATATAAAATAATACAAATATTACGGCTATAGTGGCATATAGTGATAGATAATCTGAATGAAAATATGAGAGTATTACTGTAAAAGCTTCTTCTTTTCTCCCAAGGAGTACAACATAGGTATAGGCAATCTGGTAGAGAAAAAGAACTCATAAAAATATGACAGAGAGAAGCCCTGGAAAAAAGTAAAACCTTTTTATCTTGGTATCATTTCTGATAATCTCGAGACTTGGAAGGAGTATATTTTGTTTAAAACTATCCATAACTTAGAATAATTCTTGTAGTAAATATTTCACAAATCAAACGACTCATTTATCATCCATGTTGATAATCTTCTTCTCTTCGAGATAGGTAGATAGGAGAGGATAATATCGCATTCGGCTATCTGGGAGGTGCTCTGGAAAGTTAAAATTTTTAATGTTAGTTGGATATTAAGTTAATAATAATTCGAAATAAGACCAGAGTATTTCTCAATATTAATCTGGATTTTATCAATATTATAACGACTCTCAACTTTCTGCTTCAAAAAGAAATATTTATCAGTCATAATATCTTTCTTCTCAATATAATTCTTAACCTCAGAATTAGG
>JAVCKV010563773.1:0-10685 GCA_032274145.1 Herpochondria borealis | reverse complement strand
CAACAAAGAAGACGAAGAAGAAGGAGTATGCTGCCCGGACAACAAAGACAGTCGCAGAAAAGCCTGCCGAAACGAAAACAGATTCCACTGCTACTGCGAAGACTGAAACGAAAGGACCAAAGCAACTACTAATTACAGCGGTCAAGGGTTCCGGATTCATGGTCGAAAAGAAGCTCGTTGGTAAGGACGATGTCCCCGATGTGTATTGCAAGATTAACTCGGCAAGACCGTTTGGAAGACAAAGACCATCAAGAACAATCTTAGTCCGGTATGGAACGAGACCAAGAAAGTTAAATTGGCAACTTCAAATGATCAAATTCTTTGTGTGGACGTGTACGACGAAGATACAGGCATTGGCGATTCGGACGACTTTTTGGGCAAGTTTTCGGTTCCCATCGGCGAGCTCCTTTCGGCAAAAGAACAACAATTCGAGCTCAAGACCAAAAAGGGAAAGCCCACAGGCTGCTTTGTTACCTGTCGGTGCGAGGAGGAGACGTCCCAGTAAAGTCAGCACATCGCATGCATCCAAAAGGACGTATACGCATCCAGTATGTAAGATATGTAGCCTGATCAGTCACAGTTTCTTTCAGGCAGTAGAAATGCCATTCCGAAACGCCTTTTGTCTTGGTCTTGGGTGGATGGATGGATGATGAAAGTCTTGTTGATCGATGAGGTTTGATCATCGCTTTGATCTCAAGTTGAGGACGGCAGTGCAGATATACAGTAGCCTGTGCCGATGGGGCAACTGAATGGGAGCCACGTGTAAATGTGCCAATTAGCCGGGGGTGAGCAATTACAGAAGGGTGATTGGAATTGGGGGCAGGTGTAAATGGGCGGAAACGCAAGAAACGACAGAGGCAGTGCGGAAAGGCGGCACTTTGACTGAGCGCGGCTGCCGTAGGAGCAGTGTGAGCAGTGTCAGGGTCCATTCGTCGTTTCTCGCCATTTCTCGCCATTTCTCGCCATTTGTTGCGCCCTGCCGCTGCGCCCGACTGGCCTGTGTAATCGCTCGCCCCTTCCATTCCGCCTCGGCTTGGGCGCCCTCTCCCCCTTTCCCCCCTCCTCCTCCTCCACCCGACCCGTCCGACCAGTCTCTCTCGCCCCCACTCAACTCTTCCACGTCCTCTACCGCGTTTTTCGTTCCCACCCGCGTGCCAACAACCTCTGCTGCCCGTCATCCCGCCCCGTCCCGTCCCGCCTCGTCCCGCCACGTCCCCTGCCCTCCTCTCTCTCTCTCTCTTTCCAAACGCACACCACCGCCGCACTGATCGCCCGTTTGCGCTCGCACCATGGGTCTCACCCTCTCAAAGGCCATTGCCAGTCTCCTCGGCAAGAAGGAATGTCGCATCCTCATGGTCGGTCTCGACGCTGCCGGAAAGACCACCATCCTTTACAAGCTCAAGCTTGGTGAAATTGTCACCACCATTCCCACCATTGGTTTCAACGTCGAGTAAGTTTACTCATGGTGCCACCACTCCACTGCCACCAAACATTTTTCGCAAATGCTTCTCAACCTGCGCGTTTCTCTCGTCACAGATACGGGCTCTCCTCGTGTTCAGCCCGTCGCCGGTCATCCACCTGCGAGCTTTGACGGTGTGCACGCGTCTACATCCCCCGCAATTTTTTGCAATTTTTTCCCGCCAGTTCCACACCTTTGTTGCGTCTGTCATAGTTTTCTCTCTCTCTCTCTCTCTCTCTCTCGTTCCTGTTACTGACGCTGATCCGGTTATCGCCGCTTGCCAAACTCTGTCCCTGTCCATCCGCGCGCGTAGGACGGTCGACTACAAGAATGTTCAGTTCACGGTGTGGGATGTCGGAGGTCAGGACAAGATCCGTCCGCTGTGGAGGCACTATTTCCAGAACACGCACGGGCTGATTTACGTGGTGGACAGCAACGATCGCGACCGTATTCCGGAGGCACGTGACGAATTGAAGAAGATGCTCGCGGAGGAGGAGCTTCGAAACGCGACGGTTCTCGTATTTGCCAACAAGCAGGACCTGCCCAACCACATGGATGTGGCCGAGCTCACCAAGGAGCTTGGCATGCCGCAAATGCCGAACCGCAAGTGGTTTGTGCAGGGTTGCTGCGCTACCAACGGTACCGGCTTGTATGAGGGCCTCGACTGGCTCACAGAGAATCTTGGCGAGTAGAGTGCGTCGTCTTTCTTTCCTTGTTTTTTTTTTTTTAAAAAAAAAAAAAAAGAACTCACACCCACACTATTTCAGTCTCTCCGCACACACGGTCGTTCAGAAGTCTTCGCACGGTCGCTGTCGTCCCCGTCAAGGTCGTGTGAAGAACAAAGTGCGTCTGCACACTCGAAAGAAAAAAACCTTTTAAGTGATTCCGTTACTCAAGTAAGACCGCCCGCTTCCACATCGTCCTCGACCCTCGTCGCGAAAATGTCCGCAACGCGATGAAGGAGAGGTTATGCGCGGTTGGTACCGATGCGAGGTGAACCTTCTACCGAAGCGCACTGTTTTCTGTGTGTGAGGTGGTTACTGTTTCTGTGTGTGTTGTTGTTGTATCAGATGGACTTGGAAGTGAGATGCAGGAGAGGTGGCCGTGTTTTTTTGTGTTTCTGTTTTTTGTATGGCCCCTTTGTTTCTCTGGGGGAGGAGGAAAGGGTGCGTGCTTTGCCTTGGGTTATACATGGATGTAGTTTTGTTTT
Organism: Herpochondria borealis; assembly: GCA_032274145.1. Classification (NCBI taxonomy): domain Eukaryota; phylum Rhodophyta; class Florideophyceae; order Ceramiales; family Ceramiaceae; genus Herpochondria; species Herpochondria borealis. The sequence goes on along the minus strand of JAVCKV010563773.1, from coordinate 8,016 downwards.
GTGTGTGTGAAATGACTTTTGTACGTGCGTTGTGATGTGTCCAGCGGTGGTGACTCTTTGTAAGCAGGGAAGGAGGTCAAGGCGACATGAAACAAAGAAAGGACGTTACGGGCGATGACGGGTAGGCGGAAGCTGTTAGGTTTTTGTGGCCCAGAACGATAAGTTCTTTTTCTCTCTCTTCCCTTTTCTTTTTTTATATTTCTCTTTGTCTTGTGCGAGTTGCATCTTCCTGCTTTTATTAGTCGTGAAGGTTGATCGATGTGTTTTAGGAGGCTACCCGTTGTAAAAGAAAAGGGGTACCAACCGTTTTATTGTATCAACATAGGTGGAATGTTGAGGTGTTCTGTGCTGTAACAGGTGGGCATACGACGGCAGAGGCGGCCGAGTTAGGGGCGTTGTGCGGCGAGAGAAGACGAAAACCGCGAGGGGTCACGTTTTACTTAAATTGCAAGTTAAATAGCAAGGGGAAACGGGTAAGCAGCAAGCAGCAAGCAACGGCACGGGCGGCGGGTACAGTACATGCGGCAGCGCAGCAGACAAGGTGAGGAGATTAGAATGAGAAGCGGTAGCCAGAAAGCGGTATATGCACTGCGAGTGCGTGCCCAAGACAGCCGGCGGGGTGGGTCGGAGGTTGTAGAGAGGGGGAGATTGTACTTGTACGTTATGTGGGTGGATGGGTAGAGGGGGGAGGGTGAGAGATTATGAGAGGAAACCAAGAGTGTCGCCGTTCTCCTTTGCCTGACGGATGAGCGACTGACGCATGCGCGGGCCAGCGCCGGTGAAGTCGCAAAAGGCAGTAATGGCCTGCGAGTGAATGGAAATGCCCTTGCCGCGCAGCTTGTTCAGACGCTTCTCGCCGATGACAAGACGGGTCGCTATGACGGCTGGGGTGAACGGGCCGAACTTGGCCTTCTTTTTCGCCATCATCGACCACTGCGCGGGCGCGGGTGGGGTGGCGGGGTGGGCCGGGCGACGGGGCGAGACAGCGGCCGGGTGGGCCGAGAGGATGGCGGCGCGCGAGGGCACAGGGGTGGCGGTGACGAAGGCAGTGTTCATGGTTATTGTTGCTGCTGTTGTTGTAGCTTCTGTGTTTTTTTTTGTTGTTTTCCGGATGTGGACGGGAGAGTAGGGTGTGTGAATCGGGTTTGAGTGGTGTGTGCAAGTGTTTGGGTTGATGTTGGTGTTGTGAGTGAGATTGGTACTGAGGAGGCAGGGGAAGGAGTGAGTTGGCGTGGGGATTAAGTACCGGTAGTGCGACGAGGGGGCGAGTAGGAGACGGGCGGATCACGGAGAGGAGAGCGGTAGAGGAGAAGGAGAAGGGGAAGGAGGAGGAGGAGGAGGAGGAGGAGGATGTGGGCGGAATGGCGAGGAATACGAAGCGGCGCAGATCGGGCGGCGGAACGGGGAATTGGCGAGGTGAGGCGAGCGCGCATGTCCGAGCCAGAACGCACCTCGATCCGGGCCATACGGCACGGTTTAGATCTTGCGGCCACGGTCTGCCACCGGGCGCCGGTTGGCTTAAGAACCGGCACGTATCCGGCACTGAACGGGCACTGAACCGACACTTTTTTAGAATATTTACCCAACCGGCCAGTGTCGCGCCCCTGCGTGGTCCTCCGCCTTCGTCGTGCCTCTCCACCAAAATTGAATCTCGCCGCCTCCGCCAAATCCGCCCTGTTGCGTCGCCGCCTCATGTGCCAGATATGTCCGCATATCTCACGCCCATTCCGCATCGTGCGGGTGAACTTACCCGATCCCCCCCCCTCCCCAGAACTTGGCGACCAAACGTCTCTCAATTTGCATTCGCACCGAACCACTACACTAGATACTTTGCGTTTTTACAGGTGAGCACAACAATTTCGTGACAGTTGGCAAAGAGCGTAAGCGTGGGCGTGAGCGTAAACGTGAAACGTGTGCGCCTTGTTTTGTTGCGCATCAATACAATGTGTTACAGTAACTGCCTTGGGTTGTTATTGCCAGTCGGGATAGCCTATTGACGCGGTAGCTGTAGCTTTGTGGACCCGGTGACGACAGAGGGGACTAGTGTAGACCAAGAAAGATGTGAGAAAGGAAGAAAGAAACGGCGACAATTTCATACAACACGCCAACTTACACCTCCCACTAATCTTTTCCGTCTGCCCTTTCCTCTCTGCTCTACGATCTCCTCCCTTGGCTCATCGCCGCCATCAACCAACAGTAACCACTAAACACAAACACCAAAACGCGGAACAAGAGAGACAGGAAAAGAGACAGAGACAGAGACAGAGACAGAGACAGAGACAGAGGCAAAGAAAGCGGGGCTGGGGAAAAGAAAACAACAACAACAACACCAACAACTGAAACATCATTCGACATGGATCGACACCTCGCAGCAACCATCGACCGCATACACGCCTCCCCCACCCAAGCCGTCCTCTTCGTCACCGGCGGCGCCTCCCACGCCCAAGCCTGGTTACAAACCGTCCCAGGCTCCTCACGCACCCTCCTCCATTGCGCAATGCCTTACTCACGCGCCGCCTTCGACCGCGAACTCCAGGACGCCGCCCCGTACCCCGCTCAAAAGCCCGCGTCCTACGCGTCGCGCGACGCCGCGCGCGCACTCGCGCGCGCCGCATATCGTCGCGCCGTTGCGCTCGCACCCCCGGGCGTGCGCGTCGTTGGCATTGCCGCCACGTGTGCTCTCGCCGTCGCGACAGGCGACGCGCCGCGACGTCACCGGCGTCAACGCTCCGCCGACCGCGCGTTTGTCGCTGCCCATGACGCGGTGCGCGCTGTCGATTACGCCGTCTTTCTTGGCGACGGTGAAGATGACGGTGATGGTGACGGTGACGGTGACGGTGACGGTGACGGTGACGGTGACGGTGACGGTGACGCCGAGGCTGACGCCGGGGCGTCAGGGGCGGTTAACGACGGACAGGCGAGTGGGTTCTGACGCGGCCGCGTCGACAGCGCGGTCGCGCCTGAAGCGAGGCACGCTGTCGATGCCGGGGCGCTATAGCGGCAAAGGAAGTACTAACAGAAGTGTTGCTGTTGAGTAAAAGAAGAGATCAACCGTACGAAACGTGTGTGTATGCTTGTGTGTGTGTGTTTTGTCATTACTTTTGCACGTGTTTTCTACTTTCAACGCAAGTTGAGTTTCGGCATCAACGGGGAGGGGCAGGCGCCCAAATCTCGTTCGCGATTTAGGAAAGCAACACCAAACTCACAGCCAAACTCACAGCCAAACTCACAGCCAAACTCAGAAACAAGGGCACCACCACGCGCTCTGGACCCGTCGAAACTAACCCCCGTCTTGGTCCTCCTCGTCCTCCTTCCCTTCCTGCCTCAGAATATTCCACTGCCGTCAAGCATGGGCGGCTCGTCGTCAGACTTCACCTTTGTTGCCGCCGGCGCCACGCCGATTGCTCCGCACTCCACAACCCCGCTCTACCCGCCTGCGCCCACCTCGTCCACGGTCGAGACGCCCCCGCCGCAATGGCAGTTAATGGCCGCACTACCGGTAAGCCCCGCTCTTCGCCTTCCGCTCGAAAGCCGTCTTCTTCGCTCCCACGTTCTATTACTCACCTATCCAGCGATCTCTCTCTCTCTCTCTCGCTTTCATTTTCTAGCGAGTGCAATGGAAGTTGCAACCGTCCGTCACACTCAAGCTTCGCAAGCACTTCCACCCGCTCGGCGTCACACGCCTCACGCTCGGGGCTGACTACAAGCTGCACGACCGCTCCGTCTCCTTCAAGTGGTCGTGGCGCGACCGTCTCCTCGGCGCCCGCCTGCACTTCGAGCGCGACGAGGTGAGTCTATCTCGACGTTTCACGCTGGACAACCGCACGACGGTTGACACGCGCCTCGGCTACGACATACGTCGCCGCCGCGCGCTGTGCTCCTTCGTGGTGCGTCCGCTGGGAGGCGTCGTCGCGACAGCGGGCCAGCCATCCGGTCTGGCGGTGCGACAGCGGGTCGCGCTGGACAAGCGCATCGGACTCGAGGCGGCGGCAACGGTGCGACTGCCAGAGGCGCGGTTTTCGACGGGGAGTCGGGCGTCCGTGTCGCTTGGCGAGGGCGACTTTATCGTCGATCTCACAGAACTCAACCTGCGCTTCCAGGTCGAGTAGCACATTTCGTCGTCAACACCCTGTGTCCATCGCTGTGTCCATCGTCCCCTCCCAACCGACTCGACAAATACGAGCGCGGCAGCGACGGCACGCAGCCCGCATGCGATCGCGGCCGTGTCACGGCCGCGGCCGCGCGGAGAAGACGGAGCTCCTCGGCGTGCATGGCGGCGTGGGAATCCACGTCGTCATGCACATGGCCGGCAAGATGTGCTGCGGCGTGCGCAGTCGCGGCGACAAGGTAGTGGTTGGTCGGAAGGGCGCGGCGCGCGGCGCGGCGCGTGCAGAGCGGGACGGCCAGGAAGATGGTGCCGAGGTCGGGCGGGAGAAGGGCGGCGAGGTCGGCGAGTTGCGGGACGCAGACAGAGGCGTGTTCGGGGTCGGGTGGGGCATCGGCCGGGCGGAAGGAGAGGACATCTGTGACGTAGTCTGCGCGGGCGTAGCGGGCGTTGAGACGGCGCATGTTTGAGTTGGAGACGAGGTTGACGGTGAGGTCGTGGTCGGCGAATGCGCCGTCGTTCAGAGCATTGCGGAATGCGATTGACTGGCGGAGGAGGAGCGGGAGGTCGACTCGGACGGCGCGCTGGAGGTTGCGCACGGTGACGACTGGCATGGCGGGGGCGGAGGTGCGGGCGTGGGGGGGGGGGGGGGGGGGCGGGGGTGGGGGGGGGGGGGGCGCCCGGGGGGGGGGGGGTGGGGGACGGAATCCCCGAGGCTGCAGGTGTAAAGTTTCCGAATTTGGGCACAGTATTTCTCGTGGCAGGCGTTTGAAGTGCTTGTACTGTGCAGTGGCGCGCGGGCCGTGTCACGTGGCACCTGATTTCAAAAACACTGGCCCCAGCCCACGAGTAGGAGGGCGCCCTATTCAAAATTTCAAACGGCTCCATCTCCTACTCATCACCATCACCGCACGCCCCGCCCGACCGATCCGTACCGACCCTTTCTCCCTCACTCCCACTCCCTCTCCCCACTCCCTCTCCCCACTCCCTCTCCCTACCGCCGCACCCCGCCACCCACTAGCGCCGCTGTCCCGCCCCGCTCCCAGCTCTTCCCGTCTTCTTCTCCCCCACAACCCCTCTCCTTCGCTCCTCTCTCTTCCTCCTCTCCCACCCCTCCCCCCTCACCCTCGGCTCTCCCCCTCTCCTGCCCATTCTTCGCTTGTGGGCCAGCCTAACCTCAAAAAAAAAAAACTCATTACAACTCATCAACTCCTTCAGTTTCATTCACTTAACACACACTCAACCATCTAAAATGCCACGACCACTCTCCTTCTCCACCACTCCATACGACGCGGACGCTGCCGCCGCCGCCATCCTGGATGCCTCCCAGCCCGTCCAAACGCCCCCGTCCACACACCCCATCGCCGTCGCCCCAGTCTTCTTCTCTCCAACTCCAAACGCAACCCCGGTCCCCCTCAAGCACAAGCTCCCGGTCGCAACAGCCACCGCCGCTGCCACTGCAGCAGCCGCATTGGCCGCTCATCGCCACAACACGGGCTCGCAGCAGCCCCCGCTGGCCACCTCGCTGCCGCACCACCCAAACCTCCCAAACGCATCTCCCTTGCACTCAACCACGCCCATCGCTTCCGCGATTCCCCCCGTCGCCACCTTGGCCACCCCTGCAGCCGCCGACCGTCACCCCTTCACACCCCCGGCCGGACCGCTCAAGACCCCCTCCACCATATTCGGCTCCCTTGCCGCCCCAACCCGCACTCCATTCGCCGCCTCAACCCCGGCCGTCACCCGCCCTCTGACTGCGGCTATCCCACTCACCTTCTCAGCAGCAAACACCCCGCTCCCGCAGGCTGCCATCACCCCGCGCACCCCGGCCTCACAGCCCACCCCTCGCACCCCAGCCTCGCACCCCACGCCGACGACCCCGGCCCAGCCTAACCCATCTGTTGTCAAGTCCTTCTTCCGCCAGCGTTCTGCCCATCTGTCCAGCCCCATCTTCCGACCGCTGCGCCGCCGCTTTTCTGCAGACCTGTCCAACCCAGTCGTTCTGACTGCCCCGCTCGCCTTCGACAAGGCCTCGTGTCCGCCCTCAATCCCACCAGTGCTTGAACGCCGCATCGCGTTTAGTCTGCTGAATGGCTTCGGAAGTAACTCCACACCGCTTTCGATCGATCTCGGTTTCCGCGCCGCACGCGTCCCGTTGCTTCATGCCCTCACGCTTTCGTTCATCGATGAGGATGGTGGCTCGATCCGCCCGATCGCAGTTCGTCTCGAGCGGGATCTTGACTACCAAGCATCGATGTTCCTCTCTGTTGTGCGCCCAGAGTTCACTGTTCCGGAGGAGCTCCTGGTCGGGTCCACCACTGTGGACCAGCCGGCCGATGAGGAGCAGGAAGAGCAACCTATCGACATGGAGACCGTTCGTAACTACCTCTGCTGTTCTTCGCTTACCTTCTGGGCCGCGCCGGAGAACAACGTCGCAGATGGATCTGCGCGCCTCGTGCTCACTGTCACTGACTCCGACTACGTCGATCACGAGCTTGCAATCGAGATCCACGCCGATCCGGTCGCGGCGAAGATCTCTGTGCAAGGCCCCGGTGAGGCGGCGCACCACGTGGAAAAGGCCGAAACCACCGTGTTCTTTGGGCAGCGCGACGACTTCGCTGCCAAGACTGTGGCTGTATGGAACGAGACGGGTGGCGACGCCCCCGTGCTTCTGAACGTCGTCATGGAGGATTCGGCGGGCAGCTCTTTCTGCATTGCGCGCCCGCACGCTCGCCCCTCCACCTGCGTCCCGCTGCTGATTCGTGCTGGCGAGCGAGCGACTTTCACGGCACGATTCGCACTCCAACCGGACGTTTCTGTCCGCAAGATGTACTACGGTTCCGTTCTCATCAAGCTTGCGGCCGTGCTCCCGTCCGCAGAGGCGCCTGACACAGACGTGGAGCTTGACCAGTTCTACGACCACGTGATCAACCTCAAGGCCGGCTTTCCTAGCGACGGCGAAGGCGTCGAGCCCAGTGACGATTGGACACCGGCCCGTTTCTCTGTGCAGCGACCTGCTCTGGGTAAGGGCGCTGACTGTCGCTGCTCCGAAGACGGTCTCCACTCTCATCAAGATGAGCAGAGCGTGTCGGTGCATAATGTCATCCGCGCTGTTGAAGAGGTACATCTGGGCCGGGCATCGGAAGAGACCGGCCCACGTCACGTACGACAATCCGACATGTCCTACGACCTCACGCACGAGCTTGCGCGATTCAGCCTGCACCTCGACGCTACGCAGGACGCCGCGCAGGTCACACCGCTTGGCAACACGCATGTTGCACCTGTCGAAGCTGTGTACAGCCTGAATGCGGCGCCACGGTGGTCCCCGTCCGCTGGTGCGACCGACTTAATTTCATCCGACCCCGGCAACACTGCGCTGGATCTGCTGTCCCACGCGGCGGCCAAGCAGCCGGACCTGGTGGTGCCCAGCGAAATGGGCCTGTACATTGCGCCTGGAGATGACGATGGCGCGGGTGTGGCCCTCTCGTCCTCAAAACCACCGAAGCTTCGGCTCCCACGCAGCGTGCGCGAGCGCGGCATCAGATTGGTGGCGAATGCAGGGACTGTGGAGCTGCGATTGCAAAACGGGTCGGACACGATGGTGGAAGTGTCTGCCCGCTCGCGCTCACGACGGGCGGTGTCAGTCTCACCGAACTACCTTGTCGTGAAAGCTGGGGAGAAGTCTGTGTTAACGCTCGTCCGCGAGACGGCCGATGCCGCAGATGAGGTGATTGTGTTGATGTGTTCGACCATGGCTTCGCCTCGGTTGACGACCGTGTACGAGATCCCAATGGTGGTGGAGCCGGCTGTGGTGCGCCTCAAGCAACAACCCGACCCCGTTTCGGTCGACCGCCCCACAGTATCGTTCTACAACCCGACTGACTCGTTGTGTGAATCGTGCGTGCGGATCC
>JAVCKV010563762.1:0-10686 GCA_032274145.1 Herpochondria borealis | reverse complement strand
GTCTTTTTCAAGCACGAGTAGATTGCCTTTGCTGTTGCCGCTTTGTTTTTCGTCACGAATATTGTTTGGGAAGGAAGTTTGGTCCGAGACATCATAATTACAACCTGTGCCGGGTCCCAGATGGAGTGAGGGGAATTTTTGTCTCCTGTTGTGTCAATTATTGTAGCTAGCTTTGCAACAGTTTTTCCGAGGGTGGAATGAAATGTGGAAGCAATGTGAAGCTGAAGACCGTATTGTCTGGTGCGAATGATCCTACCTGTGCGCCCATGGGCATGTCGATCTGTGCAGATGCCAATGCGCACCACTTTCCAACCTCTGTGAAGAAGGGACTGTTCGTTGTCAGTGTTGCCTGGCAGGTACGAAGAACCTGGGGGTGCAACAAGAATCGGGAATGGTATTTTTTTGTTGATTGTCTCTTGATTGGGCACGTTTGCCAAGAATGCTATTTGGCCGTTTGAGTACTCTGGATGCTTGTTGCAGGTTATTCTGTATCGTGCGTTCTTAAGTAAGGGAATCACTCTCTGCTCTCGATGCGCTCGATCCAAGCATTTTGAGTTTTGCTCAGATGCAGGTGCAAATTTCCCACTGGATGATCTTTCAAAGTCAGTGCTTTTGGACAGCAGAACACCCTGCTGTCCGATGAGGTTTTTCATCAATTTTTCCTGTTGCGCTCTGATGGGCCCATTTTTTCCGTAAACAAAAAGTGCATCTGAAGGAACTTCCGCTTCTGTTTCAAAGGATCCAACATGATTTGTGAACAGGTCTATCCACTCGCTTTCGATAGAACCACAGGTCAACTCCATTGGTGTTAGGCGTGTGATCTGTTGCAGCCTTCTCCATCCTGCGTGACTTGCAGCCCGCACCGACTCTTGCAGCCTCAGGAATTTGTGTGTGGATGTTAGAAATGGACTTAGCAAAGGATGTGTTCCCCTGACGGGATGGACTTGTAAGTGATCAAAAGTGATGAAGTCAAGGCTGCCACCATTGGGCCTGCTTGATCCAGTGATGTATCGCAAGGCAATGTCTCGGGCAGACCAATATTCAGCTGGCAGCGGTCCCATTTCGTCTATAAATGTCACGTCACATGTGCGATGGAACTCCAATCGTTCTGGCTGGCGGTACAAGCCCGCTAGCATTTTTTCCGCAAGCTGTCCTGGTGTGACAGAACGCAAGTCAACAGTTGGGACACACAGGTCCTTGTTCCAGTGTTCAAGCCCCAGCTCCTGAGCTCTCTCGGACATAAGAGTTGTCCCCCCTATTCTGCAACCTTTTGTTCTTGCATACAGCATGCAGATGAGTGCACAAGTAGTTTTGCCGACACCTCCAGCACCAACGAAGCATAAACTGGTAGGAGAAGCTCTAGTGCAAGAGATGTATTCATCTATTTGATTTTTTCCTTCGCATAGCAGAGTCAGCTGTTCTTTATGAGAAGCAATTGGTTGTCCAGGCGGCCTGGGGAGGTTGGCTATGTCCCAGGCGAGCGGAGCTTTGAATGTTGCTTCGCAGCAGTCTTTTACAGTTGGGAGGTTTGCTATTCCTGCCTGCTGCAAATTTGAAATGGTGCGGGACACGAACAAGTGCTGTTTGTCTTTCGCGAACTTAGCGATGCGTTCTTCTGTGTCAGCTTTAAGGCGCTTGTAAAGCACTGGAGGAGGCCCTGAATGCTGAATGTCATTCTTTTCAATGAATCGGTGTATAATCGAGTGTGCGTCGGAACAGCACCTGTCGAAGGTTGGAGTTCCAACTGGCATGTGCTTTAGCTGATGAGTGAAGTATGTGCGAAAAAGTTTTGTCGCTGAAGCGCAGAGGTTGTTGGGATCTATAAGGCGGGCCCTGACAAAAGAGCTCCATAATGAACCACAGGAAAACAAATCGTATTCGTCAATGAAAGAACCACAGCTCAGCAGTAAATGAATTAGAAACCTATGTGGTTGATTGGGCCTAACTTGGTTCATCCATGGTGTAGGTGGGCGGTGTAATTTGGTCTCGCAAAGGAATGTGGTAGCAATGTGGATGTATCTGAGCTTGTTAAGGGGCAAGGGCTGGCCGGTTGCAATGCCTTCTGGCATAGAGTTGTTGTTGATCCATTGGTGTGCGTGGAGTATGTCTTTAAACAATTGGAGTGTTGCGCTCTTAGCAATGGTTGCATCATCTTCATTTGTAGCATTGAATATTGACGTAGGTGCAGCGTCGAGGTAATGTATGATTTCATGCAATGCTGCAGAACGGACCTGGATGTGCTTAGAGTTAGCTGAAATCCACTTTGTCAGTGATAAGTCGGTGTCGCCTGAAGTGTTTTCCTTGCAATGAGTGATCAAATCAGCGAGCTGTGTGATAGCTGCACCAGATCGTCGTCGCCCTGTGAGCGATGGTGTCTTTTTCAGCTGCTGTTCCTTGAACCATCGATGGTAGTTAACTTGGTTCATGACAAATCGAATTTCAGGTGGGCGAAAACCGAATCGGGTAACGGAATCTGGTGTCAACGGTGAAAACAGGTCATCATGGGCTTTTGTCACTTGTGAATCTGTGAACATTCGCCAAAGCACCAGGTTGTTGATAGTTTTTCGAGCATGGTGGGCCGGAACCGTTTGTAATGGTGTAAGGGCTTGCAGTTGCAGACCCCCCGCCTGTGCTTTGAACACATCAATTGGTTTCCTTTTTCGTTCCCTAGCCGCTCTGCAGTCAAATGTGTCCGTTGAAACTTTCACAGTTTGCAGGTTGGTCATTATTGTTGGATATCCAAAGATACGCAAATAGGTGTCAACCACATTGACCGCGAGGGACTTGGAAGCCTTTGGGGTAGTGCCTCTTTTGGATGAAGCAGCCTGATGAATTTTGTTCCCGGTTATTTTTGTGTTCATCAAAGTTTGACCAGACAAATTGAAGGTTCCTGGATCTCCCTTTGCGGTTGGTGGGGTGATGGTGATTCTGCCGTATTCGTCAATTTTAGATATGTACTTTGCCAGGTAACGTGAAATGAAATAACTATTGGTGAGCTGACAGTTATCGGAATTTGGGTTGATTGCTACTAGAGCACCAATAACAGGACTAATGATGCCCTCGTCACCTTCGGATGGAGGGATGTGCTGCGTAGGTTTCAACCAATCCACCAAGGGAATAAACTCAAGTTCGGTTCCCTCAGGAAGGTTGTCTTGTTGTGGGGCACAAACGCCGATTTCTTGCATCGCTCGAATTGCTTCTTGGGTGTGCTCCAATGGGATGGAAGGATACGTGTGCTCAGATTTGCAAGTGCTTGTTTCCCAGTTGTCAGTCACTTTGCACTTTTTTTCTACGCTCACTCCAGAACCATTCTTTTTTTTCACAACAACGAAACACCTGTTCTGGTGTTTGTGTGGCAAGAAACGGCGCATCATGTCTTTGAACTCGCAGATGTCATTCATTGATTCATAAACTCCAGAACTGATCAACTCTGCTGCCTCCTGAGGGCGCACAATGTCGTCAACAAACCCCCTTATGCGATCGCTTGCAGCCAAAAGACCCTCCTGAGTCGATAAGTCATCCTTGGTGAATATGGCGCAGTGCATGTGTGGCAAATTTCCCTTCTGGAACGGATCCTGGAGTTCAAGACGGGCCCAGAATGAATCCACTATGCCCATGGGTTGATCTGGGCTTTTGGAAATGTACAATATCCAAATCTGCAACAACTCCACGAAAGCCCGAAGTAAGTATGTGCCAGAACTGTCAAGTAAAGATTTCCTCCAATGATTTCTTTCTTTCTCGGTTGTTTCATGGCAATGCGTGTCCATTATTTCGTCACTCATTATCCACTCATAGAGAAAACGCATTCCAAAGTGAGTTCTCATGCTGCAAGTGTGTGTGTAGAAGTAAGTAGGCATCACCTCTCCAATGCATGCTGCAAGCTGGTTCACTACGGATCTTGACTCCACGTGGTCTGAGTCAAATATAGGGGAGCTGTTGTCAAATATCTTGACTCCTCCCTTCCCTTGTATCTCAGCAAATCCTCTCTGTAGAATCAAACGAGAATCACATCCCCTCAATCCGAAGTTTGCCAATGCATCAAATGCCCAAAAATGATATTTTGGATTGCAGGATGATAGCAAACTCGGGCTCTTCATGCGAGTGCGAAAAGTGTCAAGCAGTGGTGCAAATCCATTTTGGCCGAGGACTTTGTCACTCTGCAGCATGGCTGCAGGCAGCGCACCGAGTATCGAACCATCATCGAGTCCGTAAAAGAATAGATCACTGAAAAGCATGCCTTCTGGGTAAACCAGCGGGATAGAAAGACCTGCCGAAGTGGCGACCAGTTTTTGAAGAAAGGACTGCTGCGAGATGCTACCTCTCAGTGCGGAGTTTGACCTCATGAGACAGGATCCATAGGTGTTTAGGAGAGCGTAATTTGTCATAGTGTGCTCCGAATACTCGGACGGGTTCATCTGCACCTTGGTTGCCTCAGCACCAGCGTTTGTTGTCGGAAGACAATATGGCAAGCTGTCCGTCATGCCGGTAGGGTAGTTCAAGTTGGCGTGGTCTGGTAAGTTATCGAAACCATTGTTTGTTGTGCAAACAAAAGCGTCATGCCGCATTGCTTCCATTGCTACATTGGCAACTGCCTCGTTTTGAACATCATTCCCCATGAGACCTTCTTGCACCTGGTCAAGTGTCAGCCTGCCTGAGTTGACAGGATCGAAACATTGTCTATTTTCCACAATTGATTCAGCCAAAGAATCGGTGTCCTGTGGTGGGGGTCCAGCTGGAGGAATAGCAACTGTTGATGTGTTGTGTTCCTTAAAGTGTTTGTTGCACACAGCACCAGTGCAGTGGTCTGATGGGCACCTGTACCTTATCTTCAGGCTGCAGTTGTTTGCCGCACACTGAAGATTGGGTTTGTGTCGAGAGACAATGTAGGGGACATCACAGTTAGCGCACGTAATGCTAGACTGGCCACCACATGCACCAAGAACCTGATTTCTTAGTTCGGACGGAATGATGCAATGCTTCTTAACATAAACACAGATGTTCCAGTTGCGCAGCTTTTTCTTTGGAATAGCCTGTATGGAAAAAGATGTCTCTTTCTTCACCGGCTTATCTCTGTCCGTTGCAACACGCCACCAGCCTGTGTGCTTCCCTCCATGACGAGAAAATATAATGCCCAAGAACTTTGATTTGTCACCTTTTTCAGACAATGCAACGTAACGCAGTTCCCAGTTTTTGTCAACATTCTCGGTGGGAAGCCAACGTGTTGATCGAGTAGATGTGTTGACTACAATTACAGTTGTTATGCCTGGAGCTGTTGGCACTCTGAAGGTGTTTCGTTGAGTGTTTGTTTGTTTGTAAGCATCTCCCGTGCAATCCGATGCCACAAATTTGGTGCACATAAACTCGGGAACATAACCCATGTCCCACTGTGGCTGAAGATGATTCTTAAACAAGTCGAACAGTGTGATAGATGGGAAGGGGTTGTTTGTCTTGGTTGCTGGTAACTTGAAATGCTGCAGACAACGTTTTGATAAACTTGAAAGAATCCACCCCTCAGGTCGCCTCTGGTCCTTTGGGGTTTTAACTAATTCGTGCCACAGTTCAGGCACAAGCAGAGCCATAGAGCAATGCAACCAAGCGGACCTGGCATCCGCTGAATTCATTTCCCGTTGGAATTTCAAAGGTGTCAGGACTGGTGCACCGTGAGTGCAACCACCGGGATGTACATTTGTAATGTGCCTTGGCCAATTTCCTCTAAAGTGCAGTTTTGTAACTTTATTGTTCTTGTTCAGCACAACAGCTTGCTCGACTCTGTCGCACTGAAGGTTCTGTTGCAACAGCACTGCATCTTCGAGTGAAACATACGTAGATCCCTCGACAGAAGCAGCAATGTCAGTTTTCCAATTCGGAAAAATTGTATGCTTATCATGTAAGAGCGAAGCAGCCAGGGACGGAGCCAATTTGTTTTGGGCTGAGAGTTTTTCTACATGAGCCCTGATGTCAGGTCGTCCATTCACTGCGAGAACTTCTTGCTCATATGCCAATTCTTGCTGATTGTAGTAGTCGCCACCGTTGGATTTGAGAAACATTGTGTCCAGCCCATAATACGATCCTTCCATTCTAGCGACCTGGAAGGAGGGGGAGTACTTTCGAACACATGCCTTTCGTATTGTTCTCGGCACAACAGTTACTGGAGTGAACTGCCCAGATTTTTCGGTTGCAATGGGAGTTGTTGGTTGCTTACACAAATGTAGCATGCGTGTTTTCATAGATTTGTCATGGTCCCTACAAGACATAACAGTAGGCACAAGGGAGTCTCTGCAATAAGACACAGATGGCCTCGACTTCCAGGTTGGGTGTAGTAAGAGTGGGTCGTGGTTTGTGAAATCTCTCCTGAACCAGTTGCACATAAGTCTTTTTTTCTTTTCCGAGTAGAGACTGATCTCAGTGTCCAGGCAGTACTCCCACACAATGTCCAGCGGGAGTCGGTTGGCCTTGTGCTTGAATTCGCAGCAGCCAGCAGGGCACTTCACCTCGGCAAGCACGAGGGACAACTCTCTTGGTTTGATGTCGGTTGCCCAAACCAGCCCTTCCAATGCTTTTCTGTCGGCGTCTAATTCGTTAGTTATGTCCGAAAAGACAGAGTCCTCTACAAGAAGCTCTGACTCCAATATGTTGTGTTTGACTGCAAAAGATCTGGACCACCACTGCTTCCACATCCGTGGCAGTAGCTTCCAGGCTTTTCTAGCGGTTTCTTCATTGGAAAGTGTTAACCACACAAATGATGGCCAAACAGTAGACTGGTCGTTTGTGTTGCTGCTCAACTTTGCTAAATAAGCGTAGCATTGCCCACACATTGGAGCAGGGCGTCTTCCCGCCAAATCGAGTGGGTAAGCCATTGTGTCGATAGAGCAAAACTTGCGTTTGCCAAGCCGTCCAAGGGGAACCAGGTCTACATGTTCAATGTGGAATGTGTAACAGGCAGGCACATTGTCAACACTGAGCTCGGTGTGTGGGACACGGCGACAATTGCAACACGACTGTTCTGTTATGTTTACATCGCAGACGACGGGCACATCACATTGAATTGTTGTGGGGGCAGGTTCTTGAGACTGCAGTTGGTTTCTGCGCAGTCGAGTGGAGCGCCGAACTGGGGCACCTGGATGGAGCAAAACAGGTTCTTCCGAAGCAGCACCAGCAACTGTGTTCTGATTCTGATGACTCGTTCCTTGAGCTGACTGATTCTGGAGCACCTCGTGGGATTGATTCCCGTCTAGGCGAGGGTTTGTTGGAACAACCACAGCGGAGTCAGTGTCTCGTTTCTTACTGCAGGCACCAATGCGAGAGGAACGTCGTGCTGCAGAGCGCCACTTCACACCCTTTTTCCTTTTTCTCTTTCTAAGAACTGGTAGCGCACTCGTGGTGACTCCCCCAAAGGGGCTCCCAACCTGTGCCTGGTTTAGTTCCTGGCTGCCATTAGGTGTTGCTTCATTAAATGGTTCGCCATCAGATAAATCTGATTCATTGTGAAGAACTGGTAGCGCACTCGTGGTAACTCCATCAAGGGGGCTCCCAACCTGTTTCTGGTTTAGTTCCTGGCCGCCATTAGGTGTTGGTTCATTAATTGGTTTGCCGCCAGATAAATCTGATCCATTGTGGATGTACACGACAGTGCCTGGAGGGACGATTTTTTGAATGGGGGCATTCTTTTCATGAAGATGCAAGTCGAAACCACATCTGAGGTGTGCGACCCAGTCGTGTGGTAGATTGGTAGATATGTGAAGGAGAAGTTTGCTAAAAGTGCAATCATGATCCACGATGTATCTTTCGTTGAGAGCATCAATTGATCTCGGGTAAACCAGCTCGAGTCCCTGTTCTGTGTGAACTGACCATTCTTCAATTGGATCGGTGATGTGTTCCAAAGAACAATATAACATTGGTTGCTCTTGCGGAACGGGCGGGGAGGTCATGAATGTGGCACCATCCGCATCTGGGCGAAGCCATTCCACACGATTGCCATGTCTCAATTGCAAATGCACTGCTTCATCCGTAGACAGTGCTATTTGAGCAATGGCTCTCAAGTTCCCATTAGTTGTGCCAGCATCCGCACGTATGTCGAGGGGTTTTGATGTGTTGCTTACAACAAGGCGAACAATGAAGTGTGATTCTATTGTGTCAGCCAATCGGTTGAACTCAATCCAGCACTGGTGTGGATTCTTTGAAGGTAAAGCCACTGCTACATCCCTCCACACTACACCGGCATCTGTCCCCCTGATGAGGTCGCAGAGAAGGGGCAAATTCAGTTTTTGTGGCACACATAGTAGCTCCGAAATCCTTTCCGACAGCAATTCATGTTCTAATGCTGTCCATGAAGTGAATGTTCTACGAGATGTCATGTGTTGGCCCGGTGATGTTGTCTTAAAGGTAACATTGTGAGGAAGAGCTGATGAGATTTACAAATTTTCCCATGTGGTGCACATTGCAGTAACTGAGTTGATTCAAAATTACCAGAATTACCAGTCATGCTTTGCTATTTGAACCCAACAATAACACCCCTTCTATATCTGCACGTTTCGCAAATAAGGCACCATTTGAACAATGTTATTCGTCACATCAAAGTGCGCACCTGCAGAGCTTTGGTTATAAGCTATCTAAGTTGACAGAATCTCCCACCCGACTCCTGACATTCATCACTACTGAACCTCTTGTCGAAATGTCACCATTACCAAAGTAAGTTCAACCACAATTCGTTGAACCAATTGTCAATCAACTCCTTTCGGCCTTTTTGTTCAGGCGGCATGACAGGAAACAATCGCACACATGGTCCAATCGGATTCTTTGCACCAGAATCATCTTGGAAGTCTTCTGGTCCCTTGTTCCACACTATTGGTGTAAAGTGCCTCGCTCCTCCTTCAAACTTTTCTGGCTGACTTCCTACACTTACCGTGATGTGAATTGCCGGTGACCCAGTGAATGAGTGGTAGTGTCCCAGTGCGTGGGGAATAGTTGATGGGTACACGATGAAGCTTCCGGGATGAATGTGAACGAGGCTTCCACTCCACGGATCAAAGTCAGCTGCTAACTTGATTGAGTTTGGACGTGGCAGTTCAGGGTAGAGCTTCAGGAGAAAGCCGTAGGCACCAATAGGGACTATCACGTGGTAGACATCAGTGTTAGGAACATGGGTAAGGTTGGGCAATTCAACTGATGAGCAATATGTGTTGGGAACACCAAGAGACATGTGTGCTGACATGTGTTTGATAGTGGTCGTCTCTTTCGAAGGAGCTGTGTCCCTACGACGCAATTTCCACAGAGACCATTCCAACTTCTTCTCAAATGCATCTGCGGAAATCCCCGTAACTTTTTCCAGCTCGGCAAACGACGAGCAGCGGTTGGTGGTAACATAATTCTTGGTGGAACTAAGCTGGAACTCAGGACCAAGGGTGGGGCGCTTGGCGTAGTAGCTGCCACGTAACTTGTTCGACTGCTCATGCCTCTTTGACGAATTCAACAGCTTGTCAAACTGAAACACAGCAATGTCTCCAACGTGTGTTTTTGGCCACTCCGTTTCTCCGTGCGAAATTGCAACAGGTTCCCCATTGGTTGGAATCAAACAATTGAAGAAGCGTCGGTTGTTGACCCCTGCGGGTTCAGGATGTGCCTCTTCGCTTGAATGTTTGCATGGTTCGTCCTCAACTACAATGTCGGGATATCCGTTTTTGTAGTCATAATCCTTATCACTCACATTGTTGACTTCTGCACGAGGGTCCAATTCCACCGTGGCATAGCACTCTGCTAAACCGTCAATGCCCGTGTGTTGATTTGGTGCTTTCCAACATGCCAGCAGGAACCAGCCTTTGGGAGCTTGACTTAGTGCGCTGTAGAGCCTTATCCACAGGTGATGCTTCGTAACCGGAAGCAGCTGAGATGCCTTGACGGTGGACATGGCTCGCACCGAGCCATTGGGATTCACAGCAGGTGAAAAGCCAAAACAAGTGTTGTCGAAAACTTGGGACGCTCGAATCGGACCTGGGAATTCTTTGACCAATGAATGTCCACTCCGCAGGCATTCGGCAACACCACTGAAGAAGCACAGTTGCAATGTTCCACGTTGAGGAAGGACAAATCTATGCAACACCTTGCTCAACAGCTTCTGCTGCTCGGGGTCATCTTGTGCAGAGTTAGCAGCAATGTGTGTCGCCCACTTCTCTTCTCTCAGAAGCGTTTTGCTGAAGTTGAAGTAGCAGTAATCCGTCCTGAGGTCATGGGTGCGAAACGAGGTTTTTTTGCTTGATCGTCCATTCAACTCATGGAGAAAGCCCCAGCAGAACACAATCTTTCCCACTAAGACTTGAACCTCTGGATGGTCCTCCAAAATGTGATCAGGTATCATAATCGTATAGTGAATCAAGGATCTGTTGCCAGTTTGATTACGTCGCAAGAGATTCATTTGCGAAAAGTACATAGCGACATCTTCAATGTTCCAATGATCGCATCGATGGTAGTTGACCACTGCATGGACGAAACGTAGGAACTCCTCGAACACACCAATCTTGTACCAGCTCGGAAGTCCGCCTGGGACGTAATGTTCGTTGTCGTTGATGCACGCTTCAAAGAGTTGAATTGTGTACCTCCTCAAGTTAGACATGCACCTGCATTTGGAATAGGAGCGTTCGTTCTCCTTGACGCCGCACACATTGCTGAAGCAGGACAGGTTGTCTGGTCGCT
>JAVCKV010563751.1:0-10687 GCA_032274145.1 Herpochondria borealis | reverse complement strand
TTCACCGTTCCAGCCTGTTCTGCCGGTCCAGCCTGTTCAACCTGTGCAGCCGGTCTCACCACCTTCCTTCTCCCCCTCTGACGAACCTGCTGATGCTGTGACAGGTGATGATGTTAGGGAGGCGACATTGTCAGCATTCAGCAACACTCTTGCAGCGCTTGGCTTTTCGCAAGAGAACTCCAATGTGTAAGATGCTGAGACGTGAAAACAGAGTAGTTCCCGAACAGATGACGTTTAAGTGCAGCAAGCACAAATACATATATGCAATGAATTACAGCAACGGCGTTGATGCTGATACACGCAAAAATAACATGATAGCCAGCTCGCCCGATGTGTATTGTCTTCTCTTGGGGCTTTTCAAACAGCTGAATTCAATGTCGAGCAATTCATGCTACGCTTATCGTCGTTCTTGAACGTAGCCCCTGGTTGTTTTGCTACGCAATCGGTATTAGATTCCCATGTGTTCAGAGCAGCATGTGCATCGCATCGTACTGGTGATCGAACGTCAAGAAGGAAACACGATGACCTTGGCCCCCTGTCCTCCAACATGTTGGGGTATTCTTGACAGAGCTGACTCCATATCAGTCGCCAGTCAGTGTACACAAACCAATCAATCTAATGGAAGGAGTTCTACACAAAGAGGATCATCGTTGACGAGATTGACGATGATTGAGAAATTGAGTCGGGCCGAAGGAGCGACAGCCAGACGTTGGGGTCATTTAGCTCAATTGAAAATATATCGTCGAGGTTGATTTGGGTGAAAAGATACAACGTGCCAATCAACTCAAACAAACCATTTCTCAATATTTGGACCAAAAGGCTGTTTCGACAACCTTGTGCGATGGTCGTACCAGTAGCACAGTTACCGGTGAGCCAATAGAGGAATGAATCAATCTTGTACGCAAAGCGCGCAATCGTGATAAATATCAACATCAGATGACAGACCCCATCAGTTCGATGGACGGCTGTGCTGCTCCATGCAATCGTTTATACATAGAGAGCATGATGAATTTATCACTGTCGATTCATTCCTGTCTCTAGCGGGCGCCGCTCGTGACGACGCGGACCAATACGTACGTAGTCATCCGTGGAGGCCCCGTCAAATCTTTCCGTGCTGGCACCTGTTTTGTACGACAGATCCGTGATCATTGAGCATTCCAATATCACACACCCAGCATTGTGGACCTTCTTAGCTTGCTTCCGCGCTAATAGAACTGCGATCTTGTTTGCAAGTCACTTCCGTCGCGACCCACCTCCTCAGACACTTCCGGGTGCTATACTGTATTTTTGTGAAAATTTGCCGCCAACAAACCAAGACTAAAATACCGCACAGACTTGCAGCATTACAGAACGTCCCATCGAGGAGGCTGCAAGTGCGTACTATAACTGCTTATGATAGCATTCAAGAAATGCTACATGGCGTTAATCTTGTTGCCTTCCACCATGGTAGTGTAGTAAAGAAGTTTATGCTCGACTGTAGTTGGAACTCATCCCGTTGGTCATGCCCAAGTTGTCATGAACTTGCATTATTTGCTGAAGGTCTTCAGCAAGTCCGAAGGTCTCCCGATGGAGTCGATCAGATTAGCGCCCAGGCAGTGGTGGTACTGCTGGCTTTACTCTGAGACTTATGCCGTCACAGTTCAACCCCAACCCCTCTTTTATTGATACAGAGAGAAACCAATGAGATATTCCATTGGTCTTTCCGCAACCCAGCCTGGTAGATCCAGACGTGCGTGGCAACCCATCCTGCGACCCAAACGTGCGTGTGGGCCACAGAAACAGTGGAAATAAAGCCCAGCATTCTCTCCACATAGCGACTAGCTCGTGCTTCATTTTGACCAATGATCTATCACGAGCAGACTCAATTATTTAATCGGACAGATTGTGCGAATGGCAAGTTGGAGCAAGTTGATCTGATTCCCGAGTAACAGTATGTGTGCTAATAACAGGATTGTTTGATGTCTCAAAGGTCCTGCCTGAGCTGCTATTAGCCACTTTGGTCATTCCAGAATGGGACTCTGACTCTCTGACCAACTACTTATAGCGAAATGTGTCAACTATGAATATTCTGTACAATGCGATGTTTATGGCCTATTTTCGTGAACTCGTGTTCATGATCAAGACCACTTTGTTCTATCGGAACTCACGCTCGTGACCAAAACCACTTTCTTCTATCAGCCCACAAAGACAGGTCTAGTGAACAGAAGCGAGGATGATGATTGGTAAGCTGCAACCTCTTGCCTTAGTGCTCTTTGTTGG
Source organism: Herpochondria borealis (assembly GCA_032274145.1). Classification (NCBI taxonomy): domain Eukaryota; phylum Rhodophyta; class Florideophyceae; order Ceramiales; family Ceramiaceae; genus Herpochondria; species Herpochondria borealis. Next base: position 8,428 of record JAVCKV010563751.1, on the reverse strand, counting down.
ATTGCTGGACACCATCAGGGCCCAACGTGCCCCACCATTTGTTGAGCCATTGTGGTATCCACGCATGGAGGCCGAAGATGAAACTGGCTTGTTGCGCAGGTGCATGAAACGCACCAGGAAAGATCTCCCACCCAAAGATGGCGATTCATGTGCCAGAAGGCCCAAGATGTGCTACTTTGGTACTCAAGACTGCGATGGAGTTGGAGCTCACCCCGAGATCATGTGTGTTTGTGATGGCCGAGATAAAACTATGGAGTGGCAGTGTGAGGAGTCTGTCGGATGTCCACCTGCTCGCGAAACAGGGTGCCCTGCTCCTGCTCAGGACGTTGACCCTACAAACTCGGTATTCTGCCCAGATGAGAAGCCTTTGGATAATGGAAGCTGCCCTATCGAGCTTCAGGGATTTGACATTCCATCGACACCCTTCTGTCGGTATGGATCGTCATTGTGGTGAGTTGAGATTTCTTTACTCTCAGTCAAGTTTTAATGTGGGAAAAGACTCACTCTTGTTATCTAATCTACGCAGCTGTGGCTCCTGCTTGTCGGCTATAAGCTGCTCTTGTGAGGGTACACTGTGGAGTTGTTCTATCCGTGACCTCGTACCCTGCTCGTTGGATTGTGATAGTGCTACATTCAATGGGTTGCTTACTGGAAAGTCCTGCCTTGAGGCTCGTACTGCCATCTTTGCTGATTTCCCCGCCATGGAAGTGATTTGCCTGGCTGAGTCCGATCCACGCCCTACAATCGAGGACCGTTCTCGATACATTGTGCTGTTGGACGACGAGACGGGTGTTGTTACAAGCATCCATCTTGGCCTTGCACCCGTCACGTCTTGTCCTGCCAACCCTCTGCAAGCCACACCTTGCGACATCGATTTCGATTGCCCTGGACCCGGCTTCGAGGCGTCTTCGGACACAGAAACGTGTACCTATTCCTCTACCACATGCACGTGCGCCACAGTGGGATCTGAGAAGACACTTGATTGTGATGTTGATCCCAATGAAGTACCCAACTGTGTGCCGATCGGTTCAAATCCGTTCGATGACACAAAATTGCTTTCGTGTGATGGCAATCGCACTGTCGACACGTCCGCAATTCTCTACGTCTTGGGGGATCCATCTCTCATCACCGACCCAGACAGGCGTGGCTCTCTGGAAGACCTGGCTGCTGGCTTCATGCAGACCTACAACACCCTCAATGAAGCCAGCAATGGCGAGAACTGTGACGCTTTCTCTCGTCGAATCGTCAACATCACAGTTGACCCTACCCAGACCAGTTCGCGCCGTGTGCTTCAGGAGGCACCTGGTATGGATGTTCTGGAGGCGTTTCTCAGAAACGAGCGATTTTCGATCTTCTTCGACATCACCTTCGAATGTCGCGGAGGTTGCAATGAGAACACCACCCTATTCGAAGACAGTGTGGTCTCAGAGGAGGCTAGCATTATGCAATGTCAGGAGTGTCAGGTCACAAACAACACTGGTGGCTTATCGTACTTTGATTTTCAGGAAAACTACTTCGCCTTTGTTCAAGCTTCATCAGCTTTCTCGAATGGGTCAATCACAGGAATCGAAGCAGTCTGGGAAGTCGTCCCAGTCGAGTGCTCTGCCGAAGTCTTTGATCGAGTAACCACAGAACAGGTTGACAATATCCCGATCGAAGCAGAAGTTCTGCAGAACAGCTCAACGTTGCAGCGTGTTGTCGAAACGGCGTTTGTACGAGAATTTAACCGTCAGTCTCAGTTGTTGCGGTGTGATGATCTTTTTCGCGTCGCGGAGGATGCTACGATCATTGAGATTATTTCGAATTCTACCATGGATGAAGTTCTTGGAGGCCGACGTCGCCTAATGAGCCCTCCCAGACCATTCTTCTCTCCAAGCTCAGCCAAATTTCGCATTCAATTCAGGTGTCGAAACTGCCCTGATGGTGTGGGCCTGTTCGATGATGATGCGATTCGACGACATCGCATCCTGTTGTCTCCCACCTTGAACGAGGCACACGACGACGACGTACATAGGAGGACAGTTAGGAGGCTGGAAGACAGCGGCCAGGCAGACCAGTGCTTTTGCCCTTTGGTTATTCGTTCTCCGCTAACTCCATCTCCTGCTCCTCCAACATCACCACCGACACCTATTCCGACACGTCCTCCTACCTTTACCAGTACTCGCGCTCCAGCCCGTACTCGCTCTCCAGCCCAACCGGTTCAGCCTGTACAGTCCCTTTCACTTTCCCCTACTACGAGTAATTCGTTCGTCGCTCCTAGTTCCGCGCAGCCTGTGCAGTCTGTACAACCGATCCCAACGGTACAGCCAGCGGAGCCATTGCAACCACCAGCGCAACCAGTTCTGCCAGTTCAACCAGTTCAACCAGTTCAACCAGTTCAACCAGTTCAACCAGTTCAACCAGTTCAACCAGTGCAGCCGGTGCAGCCGGTGCAGCCGATTCAACCCGTACAGCCTGTTCAACCGGTCGCACCCACGGAAGCCCCTTCTATGGAACCTGTTACCGGCGATGATGTTAGGGAGGCAACGTTGTCAGCATTCGGTAACACCCTTGCGGGCCTTGGCTTTCAGTGACTGGTTGCTACTTTTTCTAGAAAAGATGGGTTTGAAACGTGAATGCATGAAAAACAGTTCCCGAATGGTGCAAGATGACTGCAAAGTAAGCACAAGGAAGGGAAATACATATAACCTAGTTACGGGCGACGATTCCATTGTATGCATTACTCGTGGAATCGTTGATGATACAAAATGATGGCACAGCATCGTCGTAGTAACCATTTGCAGCAGCACTGCATCGGGAGAGATAGTCGGTGACCTGCGTCGTCGAGCATGTTTTCGATACCGACTGCGCGTCTCGCCTCGTGTTCTAGCGTCAACAAGGAATTGAAATTCGATTGCGCAACGCCATGATGCTCGACACTTGGATCCAAGGCGGCCGGTGAGGCTCACAGACAAGCTAATGCGTGAGAGAGGCAGGAGAAAGGTTGCGGTCTTGATCTTTCACATCCTGCGCACCGGAGTACCAACGCGCAATAGTCGGTACGAAGTGGCGTCTATTGAAGGTGACTACGGGTAACCTCATATCTACTATACTTGTTGTTCAAGTCTTACTTTGCAGTGATCCGCATTTTAGTTTTATTCTAGCTATTACTGAAATGGGGGCGAGGCACGTCAGATACTGCACTTTTACAAGCACCGTCCCGTCATCATACTGTCAGCGTCTGGCCGTTTCCCTCGACTCAATCGGGCTACGTAAACGAGGTGTACAACGCGTGGTGGGCAACAGCACCCAGACTGTTGTAACTGTAGACCAGAGGGAGTACGTGTGAATGCTGCAATAGACTCAACATAATACAAGGAGCTGTTCTTCTTCGTCAGGGCATGAGGAGACAGATCAGCCGCCATAGCAGCTTCATTGACGATGACCCCAACGAGCCACTGAGTACAACTGTGACAATACATTCACTAAGGTATGCATCACCTTGGAAAATGATCCCAGACTCCATCCAGATGGGAAAGCGTCTTGCAAATGACATCACAAATCCTAGAGTAAGAAAGAAAGAAAGAGGTATGCATCCCATATCACATAGCACATCCTATGACCTACTTCATGCAGTCATCATTGATGACTGAAAAAGAGACTTTTGCCTCCATCGCAGCATCATAAACTCGGCAATTCAGTTTTCAAGAACGACGTATGTTGTGGACTCTTTTTTTCGCCGCTGTCCTGTTGCTTTTTTGCGGTGCCATGCCGCTTGCAAACGCAGCCGACGATACCTTGGTGATGAACCGCAGAACGATCGTTACTGACCAGGCCATGGGAGCTCGATGTGCTGTTGCAGCTGATTTTGATGGTGATGGTCGTTTGGACATTGTATCGGCAAGCTCCAATGATAATGCCGTATCCTGGTTCCGTAACGAGGGTCCCGACGAGGAAGGTATCATGCCAGTCTTTTCCATAAAAAAGAAGATTACCTGGTCCTCGTTGGGGAGCCGCATTGTACCTGTGGCTGATTTGGATGGAGATGGCGATATGGACGTAGTGGGAGCATCGTACTACGATTCGTCCTTGCGGTGGTTTGAGAATAATGGCACTGGCACCTTTACGGAACATTTGATTTCCAGCGCGGTCAACGAAGGACAGGGTGTGACTGTAGCCGATCTGGACAATGATGGAGATGCAGATATTGCCACGGCATCTTCGGGAGACAACACCGTTCCTGTCTTTAAGAATATCGCCAATGATACCTTTTGTGAAATCAAGGAAGTTGTGGATGACAACGCTATCGGTGCGCGCACAGTCGTTGCCGCCGATTTGAACGGTGATGGTTGGATCGATTTGGCCTCCGCCTCCAAGGATGACGACACGATTGCTTGGTATCCCAATGATGGCACTGGACATTTCAATGCTAAGATCATCATCTCTGCAGGAAAAGAGAGCCGTGGAGCCTACTCGTTGGTTGCTGCTGATGTTGACAAAGATGGGAGCGAAGATTTGATAGTGGCATCAAACGGCAACGACCATGTCATTCTGTGGCGCAATGATGGCAATGGTAACTTTACCAAGACTCTCATCTATGATAATGCCGACTTTGTCCTCAGTGTCACGGCTGTGGATTTCGATCTCGACGGGGACATTGACGTCGCTTCGGCTTCGTTTTTCGATGTACACATCAACTGGTACGAGAACGTCGATGGAGAGGGCTACGAATGGCGCAACCACACCATTTACGTTGGAATACAGGGACATTACGTATCGCATGCCGATATGGATGGAGACGGCGATGAGGACCTCATTGCAGTGACACACGCGGAGAATACTGTTGCTGTCTACTACGCCAAAACAAAGTGCGACGGCGCCAACACTGGTGCCGAGTGCTGCCTCACTGGCACACAGTGGAACGGCACTGTCTGTGTAGCTTGCCCCTTTGGTACATATGGAAGTGGAAGCGGCGTGGATGCCCGCTGCGACAAATGTTTTAGTGTTGACTGCTCGCTGTCTGAGCGGAGCGTGATGCCACCATCTTGCTGGGGTGTTCATGTTTGTCCAAATGTCCAGGAGAGCATTGCTGCTTGCTCATGCCCCGAAGACACATTTAAAGATCCCGCAACGGACAGCTGTGTCATGTGTCCGGATGGTCAAGTTCGCCCAGATATTGATATTGAGCGCGGTGTCGACTCACTGGGGAACTATACAGTGTGGGAAATAGAGCAAGGCGTATGTGCTCCTTACGTCGAAGATAAGGGACATCCGCTGGAGATCATCTTACCAGCAGTCATCGCCGTCGGTCTGCTGCTGGCTTTACTTGTATTTGTGATCATGAGGCAGCGTCGAGTCCTCAAACACCACACCCGTGATGTCCAGAATGCACCTAAGGACGGGCTCGTCGCGATTGTTTTCACTGACGTCGAAGGTTCAACTGCCTTGTGGGACGCTTCGAAATCGGTCATGTCTACTGCAATCGAAATTCACCACAATGTGATCCGTTCAGTTATCGATCGATATCAAGCCTACGAAGTAAAGACAATCGGGGACGCGTTCATGATTGCAGTATCCTCAGTCGACGACGCTGTTAAGATTGCAAATGATATTCAATCGGATCTCCTGATGGCAAACTGGCCTGTTGAACTAGCCAACATGCCTTCTGCCTGCGTTGAGTTTGCTCCCATCATCCGCCGAGCAAGTCAACCGCAGCCAACGTTTCGTGGTCTTCGTGTTCCACGAGGAGGGCGGACAGATCCAGATCAGCTATGACGAAGTCGCGAAGGGATACGACTACTATGGTCCGGCAGTAAATGCAGCGGCGAGGATTGAGGCAACTGGTTTTGGTGGTCAAACACTAATATCATCCGAAGTTGTCACACGCATGTCAGAAAAATTGAAGGAGGAATGTGTCTTGAAAGTCATTGGTGAGGTCGACCTCAAGGGCGTCTCGAACGGTGTCTTTCTCTACATGTGCTTGCCATTGGCTCTCAAGGGTAGGCAGTTTGGAGGTGTTATTCGTAGAAGAGACTCGTGTGATGCTACCATTGTCCCTGGTGATGATGAAGATACGTACCTCACAGGCAGCCAGGTCAACGAGTATCTCACAAGTGACGTGTTTTCGCTGACGCCCATACAGCTCCAGAAGACAGTGACTCGTCTACGGAGAAGGATCGACGGGATGAACAGAAAGATGGAGCAAAGAGAAATCAGAACAAGGAGGCGTTCAAGTGCGAGCGAGCTTTCGATTCCCAGCGAAGTGATGGACGCAGCCGAGGGGAACGGTGAACTGGAAGAACCGTATGATTGAAGTTGTTGACTAAAGAAAAGTGCACAATCTCGTTGGGTCATGACAAGATCAAGTGCCACTGGCAGCTTGACACTTATATATAGAATTACATATCAATAGCTGAGGATCATACATATCAAGTGAACGTACTCTAGACTAGAGTAGTGCGGCGCAGAAAATCTGGACGTCGACTAGAACTGGACTAGTGCTAGTGACTAAACGGCAGTCTAAGAGTTGTTTTAGACCGTCGCATGTGCTCTAGACAGAGCTACCCCACAACACTGTTTAAAAAGTAGCACACGCACAAGTCTCTTCAACAAACCGCCTTTCCACGCCCAAAAGCATGCCTACGAGAGCTAGTAAGAGACGAGGCATTGAAAGAAGGATTTTGAGTTTAATCCATAGTAGTGCCATGTCTCGCATCATCTATCATAAGAAGTGTGCTACTACGAAAACACATTTTTTTCGGAGGTGGCAACCAGGCTATGGTGGTTGAGCGGTCCTATGTAAACTATTGAAGTTATCAACGCCATATCTTGTGTGCCGTATAAGTTTTGTCGCTTATAAAGTGGATTTTTGGTTAAACTGTATCCCGACTGTTTCGTGGAGCACCACCATGTTGCGTTGGCTGGTGTGTGTAGTTGTAGGAATGCAATGGATCCTGGGTAGTATTTGGTCGGTGGACTCTACGGTAGGTGTTGTGCGTTTATGCACATGCCGCAGTCGTTGGCGACTCGAGAAGAAAACGAGCATTCTGAAGAAATTCAATTCTCTGGAAAGAAAACTCTTCGTCCGGGACAGACTGATTACAATACCGCACAAGATCCTCCAGATACCACAGGTAGTATCTGGCCTGATCATATTCACCTCGTTCTTGGAGGAGTAATGCCAGATTGTTGAGCGAGGCCATACTAAGTTGAGCAAGGGCTGCGGTGTTGTCAGAGGAAGACTGGTGAATCAATGGAGCGGTTGCATCATAACAGAAAGCGTAGAGCATCGCTGCTTGCATCCTTGTTTGGTAGATTTCGAATGAAGTTGCGATTATGTCACTAGAGGCTTTCAAATGTCGACAAAGAGCTCTGTTGAACATGAGTATTCCTGCGAGGACACTGATCTCGTCTGTCGCCCCAGGGGAGAGTCGTCTTCGAATGGGGTGGTGGTGGCAAGGAATGCCTTGCAGAACATGCATGGATCATTTTGAGCTGATGATCTGGGTGGGTTTTCTGGTGCTGCAACTGGAAGATGAGGCGCACACGATCGAAATTGCTCCTGTGGTGTCGATTTTCGATAATCGAGCAAGAGTTGGTTTGCCTCGCTTAGTATTGACTCCATGTCTGAGCAGCAGGACTCTAGCTTCATTATTTTGATGAGTGCATGCATAGCCCCATCAAATACTATAGCAGCCTCATCCATCCTGTTGTGAACGAAGAACTCCACACCTAGGTTGATAAGGTCTGCCACATGTTGTTTTTGTTCCATGACTACCGGACGTTGTGCCAAAAACTAATGTGGAAATCGTTGTGGGCGCAGCTTTACTGCTTCGACCTTCTTCTTCTAACTGATATGGCTGGTGTACCGTCCAACCGAGTGTAGTCTAGCACAATGGCAAAGGCTTGAGCGAGTGTTGCTCGCGGAAGCTCTCGTTTGGGGCTGATCTTGTGACCTCCTGTGCACAAATTCCCATAGCACGGGTTTGGTCATCGTGGGTGGAAGAACAAGTCTTCTTTACGAATGGGAACAGAACAAGAGAAAATAGCCCATAAGTGACCAAAAGACGCACCATGATATTCCGTCATAAGGTTGCCTGGTTCTTTGGGTTCTGTGGAAACGTCTCGTGGAATAAAATGTCTTCCGAAACCGGAGAATAGTCCGGCGAAAGTCATAGCGAGATAATTCTATGAGGAAGAGAACATGCCAGCACGCTGTGAGTTCCGACTGTTCTACTGTAATGTCTTGTTGGCGGTTGCTATTCGTAGCGGTACCCGTATGGTGAAGAACAAGAGAACCCATGGAACACTCGGCAATCCCGGCAAGAATGAGCATGTGTTCTTCAAAGCCTTTTTATATTTAAACGCACCTCATGCCCGTTCTTAACAGCCAATTTATGTGCACTTTTGCACATGATCGAAAACCGTGTGCACTCCCCATTCTAAACAG
>JAVCKV010563740.1:0-10688 GCA_032274145.1 Herpochondria borealis | reverse complement strand
ACTATATGCCCATACGGTGGTGTATCACTGTACCGAGCGTGATAAAATACTTTTCTGCGTCCACACAGCAATATGCTCCCCCGAACGGTGCTGGTGATCTAAATTGAAGCTGCATGGTCGTAGGCGATGTTGTTGTAAGGCTGTAAAGAACCACGTAGAAACAGAGGGGGGGGGGGGGGGTCGGAGCGCCCGGTCCGGCTCGGCGGGATATTAACACCCCCCCATTTATGCCGCACTTTCTCGGTCCGGTAGGAGAAAATTTATCCGGCGCCCGCCGTTGGCCATCGTTGGAACGGATAAATTAGTCGTCTTCAGTTGTCTAACGGCAGGCTTAGCGATAATTTTTTAGGTTTACCCCAATCAACACCCACGCTTCGTGACCGACTTCGTGGGTGTTAAACGGTAGAGAGAAGTGGGTTGAGGGGGTAGGCGACCGCGGACGGTGGGCGCGTACCGCACAACTTTCTATGCCGGCTGAAAGATGAGTGCTTCGACATAGTATAAATGGGAAGTGGAATCGTTGGCTGACAAGTGCGCTTCACCGGGTTTGGTTCGAGTGTTTACGAACAGTCGTTCGTAACCTAATCGTCCTTCAACCCATTTCGTTCGCCAACGAAAGAGCTCAACCTTCTTCTCTTCGCGCACCCGCAGAAGACAGGAAATATACATTCCACTCCACCGCCGCGTGTGAAGAAGCGTGATGGGCCGGTGTGACGCAACAGACGCTGTAGCGTCCGCACCTGGCAGTTCCGCTAGCGCTGCTAGTGCTTCCAGTGCTCCCAGGGTTGCTGCGGTGCGCTAAATTAGGGTTTTTGTATCCGTACGGGTAAATGGAGTGCGTATACGGAAGCTTAGGCCATCAAGGCCATGCGTGAAGGTACATTCCCAGAGACTCCGACCCATATGAAGAGATTAATTGGTGACTGGAAAGTGTCCCGGCGCTTCGTTAAGGCCGTCGAAATTATATCCATCCATTTGAAGGATATTATAAAGAAGGATAGTGACATAGAATGGGAAGACCTGCTCGAACCGACGTTATAGAAGCTCAAAGAATTTGGGAAGTTGAAGTAGGTTTTGACGAAAACTCCTATTTTAGCTCTCGCGGTTCGTGTTAGTGCCTAAATGACCTATTGAGATGCCAGTAGCTACTAAATTGGCGCGTTCCTCCTTAAGCAAAATGATCCGAACAAGCACACCAAGTGGGACACGGTTTTGTACTATTCAAATACTTTGAACAAGGAACAGCGCACTTTTTCCGCGAAGAAGCGTGAGTTTTATGCGATTTTATGAGCGATCTTCACGCTGCGTCTGTACCTCGAGGGAACTGATTTCATGGTCCGCACGGACCCTTTTTGCCCTCAACTGGATGCTGTAGTTGAAGAACCCGACTGGACGGCCCATGATTTCGCGACTCCGACTCATGGAGTTTAACTATGATATCCTCAATCGGCCGGGTCTCAAGAAGCAGATTCCAGAAGCGCTGTTAGGGCTCCCAGGTCCCACTAGCACGAAGTATGAAGAAGTCGATGAGGAAATACCCAAGTTCTGCGATTTATTGGAGAATGTCGATGCATCGGTCAATGCGACCAATCGAAGGCAACAGGAAGAAAATACTTTCCATCAGACGCCCACCAGAACACGCCGGACCCGGTCGAATTTAATTCCCTTAGGAAGCGAACGAGTTCACGTTCTACACTGCAGCTTCCCCGCGCCAGCCGAAAATCCGCAGGAAACAAGCACAAGGAGACTTTTATGTGAAGAAGTCACTCGTTCGAACTGGTCATCTGCAGCGTCAAGGGTAACACGTCTAGAAAGACACCACTGTGATTCAGTTGCCTGATGAGCCGACCACCGATGACCGTGATAAACGAAAATTGATTTCGGTTGCACGAGACGGAATAGTCGCTGGGCGAGTCGGTTATGAGGGCGAACTCCGTGGAGATACTTCAGAAGTGCTTTTGCCTCCTCGTTTTACGCACTCGGGAATTATTTAGGAGCAGCGTTTGTACGGGTTTTGCCAGTACATGCTAATTAATCAGGTATGTCGCAAGAATAGTCACTTCTTCGAGGATTAATGCGGTGTTCTTTGTATTCTACACCCTACAGAGCGCCATATTACTCAGATATTCCTCCCAGCTTCTTGGCGCCATCATTTGATGCAGTTGGTGAATTAAAATACGCTTGCGGGCACCCTGGGCAGGCACCCTGGGAAGACTAGACCTCTAAATACGTTGCGGCACTCGTATTAAAGGCCTCAAATGCCATTTGATACTATCAGGACTGTCCGCGAATGCATATCTTCTGCGAAAAACCGCATCCGATTGTTGAAGCAAGTGAGAAAGATGCTGCTTTTCTCAGCGGAGCGTCAATCATTGCCATAATTGGCCCTCTTCTAAAATGCAAGTTGGGTCTCATCTTCAATCTCGTAATCACTGATCGGTTCTCTAAGATGAACCAAGTATTTCACCTCAAGCGAATAAAAGCATCGGATGTCGCAGTTGCCTTTTTCAATTAGTGGGCCTTCAACTATGGCCCACCTCAAAACTCTCGTTTGAAAATGGATTGCAGTTCTTCTCTTCCTTCTTTAACGTGTCTGCTAGCTTTTTGAAGTCCACAACGTATTAAATACGACATATAAACCACAGAGTAACGGAAGGATGAACGTTTCAACCATTCTTTGACTGCGATGCTACGTTTTTTCGTTGATACTCATCCGGCTCATTGGTGTGCGTATGTGCGATAGTTTTTCTATGAGTACAAAAGAACCACCGACCGACCCATCCAGATGACGCACTTTTCTATTGGCCTCTCGCCCCCGCCACGTGACTTAAAGATCAAACAAACATCCCATCGTTCCAAACTTACTCAGGTAACGACGCTAGATCGTGCGGATTATTTGGCACGGTTGCACGTGCCCATTGGAAAAGCGAAAGCGGGTCTCCAACAGGCCCAACGAAAGTAAAAGGCGGACTTCGTCCAGCGACTCCGACGGGTATGGAAGCTTAAGCTGAATAAAGCGGCCTTGCTAGACACCAACCACGGTTCGAAGAAGCGAGAAAATCTGTTCCAACAGGTAAGCGGCGCATTCTGCGTCCTATCAGTCAATGAGGACGACAAAATCTTGTCATTCAATGCAGCGATGTTACGGAACGCTTCAGAATGAAACGAAGTACTCATAAAATCGTCAATGCGCCATTTTTCGGCCTAATGTAAGAAATAGACCTTGCGGCGACGCTGCGCGATATGGCAGAAAAAACCTGGAGGGAGAATTTTGGTACTTCGAGGGCATCTTGGATCATCGGACTTTGGACGATGGTTCAACCGAGCTCAAGTTGGATTGCTATGGATACCTATCGTCATGAGTCCCTCCTTTAGATTTCCCCAAAGAGTATATATCGCTTTACATTGCTCGCCTTACGTTCGAACGTCCGCAGCTTGCCTCGCGCGGTAATGTTTCGGTCATGGAGCAAACAGAGAGCTATTTACTGCGGTATTAGATCACCGGACATCGCATCTTCTATTGTAATTTCCAATTATTCCTGGAATGGTGAAATCATTTCCCTCCTGTACCCCCGGTCATACATCTTTGACAGTGAGTACATGGAAACCGTCAAACGTCTGCTGAAGAACGCCTCGCAGATTTCTTCTTTCCTCCGTGTTCCTCCTCCTTCTGACGAACCCGCCGGATCGCCGGGTCTTTCATTGGAGGCGGCGGAAGAGGCTGTGGTTATTGTTTAGTTTTCGGTTTGGTGGCCGGCGTGCCAGGGTTACCTCTCAAAAGCTTTTTTCCCTTATCCCTCTCCCTTTCCCATTTTTCATTTTTTCTTTTCGCTTTCAATACAATAGGATTACGGAGAATCGTAGCAGCGCATGCGCACAAAATGTCTAGAACAGTCGAGTATAAACAAGATTGACGAATTAACACCAAAAGAATTCAAAAATGGTGAACTAATCATTCATCGAATCACCATTCACCATAAATCTTCTCCAAAATTCAGATAGATAAGTAAAGAGTATCGCACATTCCAGTTTTTTACATTTTACTCTGTTAAAAAATATACAAGCATTTTGCAACTACGTTTGTGATTAAAGAGATGACTTTAGAAGACCCGGGCATGGGAATTGCGTTGCTGCCTATTACAATTTACAGTGACGAAGACGGTGACCCCAAAAATGCGGAGCAAGATGACCTGTAACTGGGTTAAACCATTTAATGCGTCGAGGCCCATTCGTCAGAGATGTACTGCGAAATTTTGCATTGGACAGTTCGAATCTGCGCAATCAGATTTAAAATAATGGATGGGGCACCCACGCGAAACTTCACCTTGCGTTGTAGTTATTGTCGAGGAAAAGAGCCAAAAGCTGGTGGGAAGTACTCTTATTTGTATGCAGTTTCTCATATTTCTGCCTGCTCGATACACAAACAGCCCATAAATTTGTTTACACTCCTTCAGATCCCCCTATTGTTCCCTTCGCGCTTAAGTATCTAGTCCTGCATCTCCCAGCCGCGACCGCTATGAACTGTGGAAAAAACTGGTTCGATTCGGATAGATGGTTTCATTACAACGCAAGAAGATCTGAGTGTATTCGAATTTATCTAAGCTTCTGGAAGGGAAAGCAAAGGGAGCTGGTCGGTTCGCTCTGCCCCGAAACTCGTCGAGCTGTTTTGAACATATTTCCTTAGTGAATATAAATCGCACTGCAGAGCGGCCGTAATTATGGGTATCATAATAGTGTGAAGATAGTACTTCAAACCTACAAATACAAACGAACAATAAGAAAAAACCAATTGGGCGTCGCTGATAAGCTGCGGTGAATTATTGAAGCCATTCCACGAAGGAGGCAATGCTCCACGCATTATTTGATAGTAAGTAAACGCCACTACGAGCAGTGCTGGAAGTTGGTCTAACTTCCTTCTTCCAAACTTTCATGGAAGCACTTTGAAATAGTTGAAACCTAATTTCAACACGATTAAGACCGCCGTGGGGCATTAGAGGTGCAGGTTGAGCAGTTCGGGTGATTTTCAAGATCGGATGAACACACGGGTAACTGTAAGCCGCTGTTTGCGGGTAACGGATCAAAATAAGGCTGAATAAAACTCCACAGCGCTAGCGGTACACTATCAAACACGTATGAGTGCACCGCAACCGAAAAGTAGGAAAATCGCTTGTGATAACAAGGCGAGGCGTCATTTATCTGGGAATGTGGTGGACTTACGTATCTGCAGAACCCTGAATGTGAGATTCTGTATCAAAAATCTCCATGCCATAAATACTAGACACTGCATTTCTGTGGAATAGACATATTTTCTGTACGGCGCGTGATGCCTCGGTCACTTCAAATAAATTTACGGATAAACCATGCAAGGCCTACCCATTTCATGCCGTGAAATGTCACCTAATAAATCCGCGGATGCGATGCGTGTATATATTTACAGCTGGTAACACAACAGTCCATTGCACATGATCTCGATTTTTTACTTCTCTTTTTAGGCCATTGAAAATATGGAGACACGGTTCATGGCCAGTGAAAAAATAAGTGTTAGATGTGGAAGGGCGTCCTGCGAGCTGGTTCATGCGGTGGACCCGCAGACAACTGAAAAGAAGATTATAGATACCTTTTTACGTGTAATTGTGCGCACGAGTGCTAAGCATCGATGTAGTTGTTCAACAATTTTGAGAAAAGGAGCACAGACCCCTTGTTCCGAGTAGTGACCAGATCTTTACACGTCAGTTCGATCTCCAACAAAGCTCGCCAAGAATTCAACCGCTGCAAAAAATCGCCCATCGCTGCCTGCCGTTCAAGCTGGTGTATGACTGCACGTGGAGTGTGCTTGTTTTTTTGACTTTGTGTGTGTGTGTGTTAGTGAGGATGTGAGTTCATGATGTCCACTATGTTTGTGTGTGTGCAATGTGTCTTGAGGGTTGCGTGAGTGGTTAAGAGTGTATTAACGCGAATTTTTTTGGTGTTTGTTTTTGTGGTGCGTGTGTTACCACGTAAGTGCGGAGCCTCGTTAGAATTTGTGTGCTGGGACGGCTCTATTCAGGATAAGGCAGATATCATATGATATTTTCTAGACGTGCCGTCCGTTGTGCTTCCCTAGGCACGAGAGTGAATTTCATTGGCTAAGGTTGTTTCCCTGGGTGAATCTCCGCCCGTGCCAAACTTTATCCGGGCTGAATAACTTAAGACTTCGTTCAGAGAACGCCGGGCAAGTAATAAGTAGTAAGAAGCGTTTCTGAATCCAAAGCTAATTATAGATAACATGTTGACCTTAAAATAGTTCTTCCTCCTTCCGGAAGAAGAGGTTCGCAGGCGAGCCAATACCTGAAGAGGGAGGAGCGAAACGAAAAATTGGATCAGGACAATATTTAAGACCTGACGAGCGAACAGATTCTGCATACTCTTTCATTCCAAACGACTGTTGGAAGTTGGCGTGTTGGAGATTTAAGGAGAAGGTTCATAGAACCTTAAAGTGCCTCTTCCTCTCTCTTCGGGCCAACTAAAAATAATAGGGATCGCGACACTGAATCTAGTATAGTGACTCCCGGAATTGATGATAAAATTTTTTCCTTATCCCCTACTTGACCCACCTCTGTCGGATCCTAGTCCTCCATTATCCTGGGAATCCAATCGATCTCTTCTGGAAGGAGCAAAGAATCTGGTTCGTTTCTAACGCGAGCTTGAACGAACCGAACATGATTTTGAGGAACTTTTTCAATTACATAAGGATTTGCGAAAATATAATTATGAAAAGGCCGCACCAATAGAATAATAGAAATACGAGAAGATGAAGGTTTTAAAAGAGGTTGACTCCACAGAATTTATCACGATTCACTTTCTGACTGCGCGACTTACAAAATGTGAGCAAGAGACGAGGGAATCCGGACAAAAGCTTGAGAAATGGACTCGGTTGTCGAAGCCTAAGTAGTCGGGACTTAAGAAGTAATGAAGGGTAAGGACGGAGGCACCAGAGTCGCCAGAGTCATCTGAATCTTCTGGCCGCATTAAAAGCGCCCCTGGACCGTAAGAGGCCACAAGTACCGCCACCGCCGCAGTCGAAGTTGCGGCTGCGGACACTTACGCAGGACCGGACGGGCCGCAAGTTATGAGGTCCATTACCGAGACCCAGGTTGACGTCGGGGTAGTGGCAGAACGCAGCGGGATGCCTGATTTCCCAGCTTCGGTCCTACCAGTCTAATGCACCGGCACCATCACCAATGGCGTTCAGCTTTGGCTTGTACACGTTGCCTTTGCAGGCGCAATTTACTTTTTCTCTTCTTTCCTCTCACCATACCTCGACCCCAATCCGGCGACTTCTCGACACCAGTTCTAGTCTCCGCCGGCCTTGCAACCGGAAGAGGCGGAGGGGGCGGCGGCGGCGGTTGGGGTGGCACACGCAACAAGTTGCGCTCACGTAGCGCGTCGGGCATTTTGCCCGAAAACGGGACAGGAACCCACCCAGACGGCACAAGAGAGCATCCACGGCCAGATGTGTGGCATCCCCCGCTCAGATTCCCCTAGCAAGTCAAGTGGAACATACCGAATAGGGCGTAGTTAGTCTACTGTAAACCTCTGGATCGGGAACGTGTTGTCGTGTGCCTGGGTCATGTAGAGGAGGACCATGCACGCATCGCCCCTAGTAGAAGTAGGTAGCAGAGCCGAGCGCTCCGCTTTATGGATCAGCCCCTCCATTAAGGAGAGCGCGTGAATGGGGAGCAGTGGGAAGCATCGATTGAAGGAGAGTTTCAAAGCCCAAAAGCTCGCCAGGGCACATGCAAGTCCCACAAGAATCAGTATGTCGATACGGCTGCTAGTCCTTCAGCATTCGTCCGAAAAAAGAGACACCGGCCGCCAACGCAGCTCGTCCATCTTCCAAGAGAATTATCGTATGCTGAGTGGGGCGGGCACTGAAAAGCCATCCGGGATGCCGTTCTGCCCAATAATTTTCGCACGCGCCACACGGTTGGAGGAGGGGAAGTCGTACAGATTGATTTATCTGCCATATTAGTATCGCTGAACCTGAAAGTGCTTGTCGCGAAACAGCCCGTTCCACTTTCTGTTGGACCAGAAGACGAAGAAGGCCTTTCAGGTCATGTCCGCGCCATTTCGCTTCATAATCGTCATCTCAAAGCTGTGGCGGACGCGAGCCGACGGTTCGTTGCGATATGCCTCCGTTTTGCGTTAGTGTAAATTATCCTGGGAGAAATGGAAGTATCGTAGTAATTCGTGGATCGCTTCGTCGCCTCAGGAGCCGAGGAAGTCCCACCGATACACCGACGCGAAGAATTACGCGTCGATCGAAATATATGGGCGAATGCCCGGTCGTTCGGGATACAACAAAGGATTTGACATCCGCAGATGGACTCTCCGACGTAACGGATCCAGTTGGACCGCACACGGCAGCGCGCGACTTAATGCAGCTCCTTTCGCGCATTTTGTTTTTGTTGATTTGGATGACTGGGTCGTTGATTTTGGAAGATGTGATGATGAAGGTATGTGAGTGTATGATTATACGAAGGTATCCGTGGGTCTGTATTTATCTGCCTCCAAGTGAACATCTATCGTATGAAAAAGATACGCGTCAGTGCCTGCGATATCTGCGCCGAGCCGGTCGCTCGCAAATATATTCCCGCAACTCAGGGCGGAGAAACAGGATCCAATCGAGTCACCGGCCGCCGCGCCAATTTTATAACTGCGCTGCATATGACCGGCTCGTCCAATCCAAAAAAAGCACCCCGATTTAAATGTGATGCGCCTTCGCCGCGTCTGTCTCCCCAAAATATGGGTAGCTTTCAATAGGCCCGAAACTGAATACACTCGTCGGGCCATTCAGAACTGACCGCCCCTCAGATTGGCCCTGATTATTTCCTTCGGTGCTTCTTCCTAAGATTTTCACCAGCTGAGGGCACGCAGCACCGATCCGTAAAGACGGAGTGCACTACTAAGAGCGAGTAACCCATAGCTCCTATTCCCATCCTGCGCATCAACCCCGACCTAGCCGTTCTGTTTCCTCCGGACCCGTGTACCGACGAGCGCCGCATCCCGTACATATAAAACCTCTTTCTGCATCTTTTTTTACCGGGCACCTATGGATTGTGCGCGCGGAACGGGAGTGAGAATGCGTATGTGCGTCAGTTGTGACTATGAACCTTCTTGTACTACCGAGATAACTCGTGCCGACGCCCCGGTGAAGAGTTGGAAGATGGCGATTAGATTTGATAACGACTGTTGCTACGGAGAAGGGACGTGAGTCTCCTTACGCGCCTCTCTCTCGGCCTGCAACACACCACACGCCAGGAGATGGCGACGAAGAATGGAGCGACATCAGGTACCTCGAGTCGCCTCTTCCAGTCGCGTCCTTTAGTTAGTCCAAAACAAAGGAGAAACCGGGGCTCTAAAAGGACTGGATACGACGCCGCCGTACACGGATAATGCGCACATGCGCCCGGATTTTATAACATCACCTACCACGTTAGGCGCGCTCTGTGCCTTTTCCCGCTACCGAGACGGCTTGCGTTCCGCTGTTCCGCCGTACATATCCTGCTCCTTATTCTACCCAGGCGTCTCGAGGTGCCTGTTAAAGTTGGAAGAAGGGTCTGCATATTACGGCGCAACTCCTACATCGACCCCCGTGTCCGTTCCGCATGTAATTTACAACGCCAGGACCGTGCCTACTTTAAAAAGTGGCCATGTAGTGTGGCGATAAGGGGGCCAAGCATCCTCTACGGCGGAGCGCACATGTTTATGAACCCCGAGAAGTAGAAAAATCACGCGCAACTCCGCCAATCGCGCACACCCGGAAGATGTACATTTTCGGGACACTTTACTTGCACTACAAACAGCTACTCAGCCACTTCCCTAGTCTGGGGTGGCACGACCGCTGGTTGGCGGAGTGGGCTGACCTGTTTTTTTTGGTTCCGCCATGCTTGAGGTTTTCGGTTTAGACCGATAGCCCTATGTAAGGTTTTTTTGTTTAAGGCGACTAGCGCTATGGACGTAAAATGTACGAGTTGGAGTACCCTGTGAAGATATGTTAGGGATTTTGATCTCGGGCCATTTTTGGCCATGAATCCAACCTCGGGCGCTGAACCAGCCGCTATATAAGTGGCCTGGGTGGGGCCGGGATTGGGGAGGATCGGACATGAACTTTTGTAGCAAAAAGCTACCCCAAATTAAAGCATTTCCCCCCTCTTGCTTCTTTTTTATCCCTTCTTCCTCGTCTTTCCTCTCTTTTGAAATCCTTTGGGTGGTTGGTTGCCATTAGCGCAGTACGCTCACAACACCAGAGGGACTACCCCACGCTCGACGACAGGTTTTGATCTTCGCCTTTGCATATTTCAAACTAATAACAGTCCTTCGTATTAATTACTACGAAATGTCTGGAAAAATTACGAGGTATATGACAAAAATACTTGAGTATGGTATCAAAATATCATATATTTTACTAAGGAAGCTGGGTATCTACCAGAGGTATGCACATCTGTTCATTTTCCTGCATCGT
Organism: Herpochondria borealis; assembly: GCA_032274145.1. Taxonomy (NCBI): domain Eukaryota; phylum Rhodophyta; class Florideophyceae; order Ceramiales; family Ceramiaceae; genus Herpochondria; species Herpochondria borealis. The sequence continues at coordinate 184 of JAVCKV010563740.1, read as the reverse complement.
TAAATACCCGGGTATTTTTAACATTTATTGGCTATCCTAACCGCCGCAAATTTTGGCTATGATATTTTAGAACTAGGGTTAGTATCCATGTTTTGGTCCATAAGATACCCGAGAATTTTCTAGAACTTACCATACAGTGTATACAGAAAATTCATCATCAACGCCGTGAAATAACGACAGCTTA